>APFE030017572.1:91671-176586 GCA_000404065.3 Pinus taeda
ATCTTAGAAACAAACAATCAAAGTCTACTATTGGTTCCTTTTATGAAAATAGATGAGAGGAGAACCAAGAGGGCCAACTTGAGTCTTGCGCTCGATTTCCTCTCCTTCTTGATAGAGTTTTGTCGCTTTCTCTTTATCTTCTCAGCTTCAAGAGGACCTGTAGAATCACAAAAACATACTATTATGCAAGAAACAAGGATCTAAGTTCATAAATAATGCAGGATCAGATGTGCATTAACCATATACAAGCATATATAAACAGATACACAAGAATATGGAAGGAAACAAGAATAGCTTTATTCAGATAAAAGTAGCAAGAGGACTACAACCATGAGCAACTCTGACCTAGCATCATCCTCCAGCGAAGAAGCCCTTCTTCACCTCAAGCAAAGAAAAATCACCCAACACTGTGAATGTACACCAGAATACCAACAACACTTCTCTATAAGTTACAAAATTCCAGCCTCTGGATCTCTGTGATGAGGGATCCATATTTAGATGACTATAGAGAGGTGAGTCATCTTTTGGGATCTTGATTAGTGTCTTCTCTTTGATAGTTCTTGCTTCCACTTGGTGAATGATGATCTCTTACTCATCCCTAGTCGAAATTGGAGTGGCAAGTGTCAAAGGGGAAGCTTCTAGAAGTTTCCATGATCTTCCACCTCGCATTTTGGTCCCTGCCATTTGTCCATTCCCGACCATCACACCCTACAGAGGAGAAAAATAGTATGCATTGCACCCTGTACATTGGGAAGGTGATATCCATCACATCCTCTGCATTGAGCTTTCAGTATGGTCCAGTTTTGACTATTTATGAGAAGTTTTCAGTGGACAACTTCTGGGAGATAATGTAATGAGTTGACCTTGTTCCTTTAGGTAGTGAAGCAACATTCTTAGGGACTTAAGAGCCATCAGTTTACGAACATTTGTGATTGGGGTTGAAGTGCCCAAAAATGTCTATAACACATATATACCTGAAAGTATGTGGAGGCCCAATCCATATAAGTGTTGTGTAATGCAAAACTGCATAGTGAGAGCATTCCCATATACTTTATGTACTGTAACACTGCCCTATATACCTGAAGGTACGTGGAGGAGACATGATACACTCACATATGTGGAATGAGGTGTCACACTCTAGATGTATTGCAAACAAGTTAGCGACAACTGCTTTGTTTTATGATACCAGAACACGTCTCTAGATTAGAACCACTAAATGTTCTCATTAATGAGAATGCTACATTAGGTATATTGATGTTAATTTTAAGTTGATCATGCTTAGGACTTTTCCTTTCAAGTTCACCACATGATGTATTCTGAAATTCTTAGGAGTGCAACTATCATGATAAGCATTCTTTCCATTCAATTTAATGATGAAAACCCTAGCTACTTAGGGATAGAGCAATTAGATTTCTTTTGATCAAAGAGCAAAGAGCACATATCTATTCCTTTCAAGCATTCATAATCTACAATATGAACAATGCAAGTTTTTCTTTTCGAATCCATCAATGTTATTATGAACAAAAAGGAAATATACACATATAAGTAATCGATCTTTCATAAGAATGAAGACTTTTACGACACTTTCTTTCAAACGAATATTAATCAATTATATTCTAACTTTGACTATAGATCGATAATGACAAAGAAGACATTAAAGAAACATTAATCAATCAAATCAAAGTAGGGCTAGACAAGGAGATAAAAACTTGTTGTTTGAGACATGACATTCATTGATCAATCAACAAGCAAACAAACAGAGAAAATTTTGCAAAAAAAACATACCATAGGTGAAAATTTTCCCTAAGGTGGATTAGTGCATGTCAAAGAGGGCCTAGCTATGCTACAAAGCACTGTCTCTCACTTAAGGGTGCTCTGCCTAGTACTGTGACCAAGCCTGCACTGATTTCTGAGAGGCAACTTAAGAGTCATCTAACCTCAATTTTTGATCAAAATTTAATGGAAAAGGGCTGAAATACAATCAATGAACACAAGTTGGGTCCACAAAAGTGTCTTAGGAGGTGGATAAGCTAATAGGAAAGGTGATAGTTCCCCACTGGAGTCACTAATTTGTTTTGGAGAATTTGGTATCTACCTATAAATACTAATTCGCTAGATAAGTAGTTGTATCTAGAACAACAGTTTAAAGTGTTTTAGACTTTTCCTATAAGCAATAGATAAGATGAGAAGATAAGAAGACCTACTTGAAGTTCTCCTTTCCTCTCGTCTCCCTTGTATCGATTCTATCACTCCTTCCCATCCTTAATACACTTGAGAAGTACCCTGCAAACACAACAAAAAACAAAGAACTAATCAAAGCATGTGATCTATTGAATATAAGTTAAAGGAATCAGATACAATTCACACATATAAACATTATGAAACAATACAAACATATGGGAAAAAGGTTCAAACTCTTTATTAGATAGAAGAATGAATTACAACCATTGGTGTCTGATTCAAAGCCATGCCTCTAGCTTGGATCCCATCCACATCACATCAAAAACATGACAAACGTGTAGCATTACAATACTTTCTTCAAAGCCAAATCTCATAGCAGCATTATCTCCTTACAATTTAACATAATCTAGCCCCTGATCACTTAGATGAGTGGTCAATTTATAGGAACATGGAAGAGGTTTTGTCATAAATTGTGGCATTGAATGGCCTTCCATAATTAGAATTAGTTCCATGGAAGAAGGGATGAGAGGATGGGATGCACCTTAACTCATTCCTAATCCATTTTTGAGCTCATAGGAGTTGATAAGTGAGGTAACCTTCTATATGATTCCAAACAATAAGAATATTCCCCAAACCCTATGTGAATTTCACTCAATCTCACCCAGCGTAGGTGAAAGGAAGCCTAAGTGCTCCATAGAGCAACCTGGCATGGACTTAACTGCTCTGCAGTGCACCCTTACATGGGCCTACCTATGCCAATCCCTCTAGAGGCTACTTCTGGATGTCTTCAAGTCATGAAAATATCTGGGAAGGAGGCATTCAAAGGGATGACTTGTTTAGGGCATGTAGCAACTAAAATTAGGATTTGATGAGCCCTAAAACATTGATATGAATGATGGGATTGATGTGACCAAATGGATCTGTAACAACATGAAATAATAATTACCTTGGAGTACAATCGTGTATTGTGGATGTCCATAGGGATTGTTATACTAGGGGATGTAAGTGCCCATAGGATAAGGAATTCCCCCTTGACTCATTTGAGGTTGAGAGTGCGGTGCCCATATGGATTGATCGAGACCTTGTTGAGGGATCTTGCTTGCCACATAATTAAGTACAGGTCCTTGACTAATATATGGAGGATTCATGTCAATCAATGATTGTTCCTGTTGTCCTATAAATGGAGGGGGGACTGTAACTTTCCTGATTAGTATGTGCATATTGGGAACAGTTCCCCCATGGATCTGAACCTAGGGGTTAGAAATAAAGGAAGGATTCCAACCAAAGGGGTTGTTGAAGGGACCCATACTAATCGTGCTATATGCAACGTTATAAGGATATCTATATGTAGCACTTGTTCAAGGTTTGAAAGCTGACACAAAAGGGGTGGAAATCGGTATGTACTAGGTTCCACTCATGTTGGGTGTCATGATAGGGTTAGAAAATGTGATAGGTGGGATTACAAGGTTCTCCATTAGAGGTGTGGTACTGATTATTGACTGGGGATGTGGCAGTGGACCAAGACTGTCCATAAAAGCCCACGACCTGTTAGTTGTCGATGGGATGGTAGGTGTAGGTCCAAGAGAAGACATAGGAGGTACATATGTGTTGGGCATGGGATCCCTCGCAGCATGTTTTTGGGGCTCAAAGCCCAAGTTTTTTTCAATTGTATTGTAAGACTCCGCGAATTGCGGGCGCAGAGCGTGAAGTCTAGGATGAGTCATAGGGTTGTCTACCCTAAAATATTGTAATTTAATGTAAAGTTGTGTCAGCCTACCCATGGTCCATGGACCATGGGATTGTATAAATAGAGTGAGGCTCTAAGTGTAAAGATAGATAGGGAATGAGTAATAGAATAGTGAAGGCATGGTCCAGGATTAGAGTTGGATCTGAAGGGTACTGGGTCATAGTAGTAGGAAGAGGCTCCACAGCTGAATGTGCAAATACCTAGTAGAGTCTGCAGCTGAGTGCATAGACCCCTGTAGCTAAGTGCGTAGGGCAGAGTCAGGTCTGTACTTCAAATTGAAAGTTAATAAAGAGAAGTTTACTTTGTGCCTCTGTTCTTGAGTCCATATTTTGATGTTATACATTACTTTTACTCTGTTTATTTACCGTGCGCACTTGATGAATACTCATATGAATGATTATATATGAAAATAATCTATGTAATAAGATAATAGAGCTTGACTAAGGAAGACTTGGGTAAATAACATGGGTCATGCTACAGCTAGAACTACACAAAGACAGTATCGTAGGGCGCGGGGTACCCACTGGTGCGCGTGGCGCAGTAAGTGCAAAGGTTGGACCACGTACCAATCACCTCATACTAGACATCCCAAGGGTGTGAAAACCTGGTTCTAGCACCCTCCCATACTACTTCGAGTGAGACCTTAGTCCGCGCTCCATGGATTGTTGCTAAAAGGGCCAGTAGTACCATGATTTGCTTGGCTAAATCACTTTTGAACCTTGGTCTAGACCCACTAAGCCAACAAATGGTTCCGTTATCGAGACTGGGATCTGCATAAGGGATGTTTGATGTCGTGCCACTGGGACCCAATATAGAAGGAAATTGAAGAGTGGTTGGACAAGAAGATTCACAAGTTCGTGACTCAGGAAAACAAAACTCCACAAATATCTGAGGAAAACTAGTTGGAGCACTACATCTATATGGAAATCCACAAGATTTTCTTTGCATCATTTCCTTCTCAGCTGTATGAGTGGATCGCGAGGTTAGTCGACAGTAAGGGAAGTTGTAGGCTCGATAAACTGATAGTGTGGACTCCAGAATTAGTGCACAGACTAGAAGCATCAGAAGATAAGATCGCGCGAGCTATGGACCATTGGCTCGACTGATAATAGGGGGATTTATCACTAAGTTTGTGGTAGACACAACCGTGAGCTACAATGAGGCAGAGCGGAAATTTCTCAAAGGACCATGAGGTGAGTATATTAAATCTTTGAATACATGGATTAAGATGCTATTGTGTGAAAAAAGGGTCATGCAAATACACTAATGTTTGGGACTACGCGGAACGGAAAAATCTAAAAAAGTAGCGAAGAATTAGAAAATGGTCCCTTAATTTAACCCTCGGAAGAGAGCACGGGGGAGTTCACTAAGGTCTCTCCGAGAAGTGCAGATAGTTTGATAAGGCAGTGCATTCCGCGGTTACCACCTCCACCCACACTGCCACCCACTTCACCTCCCTCACCTCCATCTCCCCCCACTCCATCTCTGCCACCTCCACAGTTCAGTATGGAACACATGATCAAGCTACCAGTATTCAGAGTAGGGAATGAAGATCTCGACTAATTATCATTCATGGTAAGAGTAGTATGGGAAGCACAAGGTGTCAAGGATGAGAATATTAATAAGGCTACATTAGTGACCGTGTTGTAGGATCGCGCGTTAACGTGGTATATCAAGCACTCTAATGACCACACAAACACAGGGATAACAGATATCGAGAATGCATTGAACAAGGAATTTAGCAGCCCGAAGTCAAAAACAAAATCAATCATTAGGTTTAAAGAAATCACAATTCTCCTAGGTGAGAATCCCTGGGATCTAGATCAATGGCTGAAGAGTATGATCCACGAAGCCAATATGATGTTGACAAATGGACATCATCGTGCATGGTTTGTAGCACCTTTGACACAGGACTTGAGGATGACACTATCACAACAGAAACTTTTGACCTAGGCCAAAGCATTGGAAATGGCAATGAGATTACATGAGACCCCGATACAAGACCCTGGGTTGGAAGTTCAACAAATCCACCCACAACTACAGAATCTATGTTTAGAAATGAAAAGTCTGAAGCAGGATAGGGCACCGTGGTCAAAGGCGTGCAAGGAAGTATGGTGCATAAAATGCAAAGGCTAGGGCCATGACGAGGATCATTGTCTATTGTTCGCGAACTACTTGGTAGGAGGAGAGCCAATGCCATTGAGACTACAGGCAGAGACAGGGATGAGTGCGACACCCACTTTATGGTGCACAATCTGTCAGATAGGAGGGAAACACATGACAGATAATTGTCATTTGTTGCAGAAGTATACACAGACACCCCAACAATTATTTTGTAATTTCTACAGGTCGGTAGGTGATGATGAACCCACTTACCATAGTTATGAGCTAATGATGGATCAGACCCCCACCTATAGGATGCAGACTAAAACGTGAGCCCTTGACCTAGATATAGGGCGGACGCACAGTGGATTTTAGGGGAGAGGTCAAGGAAGATGTGGAATGGGACCAGGAAGGGGCCGTGGGTAATTAATTTGTTACAATTACGAAGGACCAGGGCACTATGCCCATGATTGTACCAACCCAACAAGGATATCCTGTATGTATTGTGCTTAGTTTGATCATGAAACAATGGACTTTCCTACATTGATCATGAGGATGTACGAAAAAGGGGTATTCCAACATCCTCCAACTCAGAATATACAAATGATGAGGTCTGAGCCACGCGAAGAGGACTTAAATGTAAACATGATGCTCAGAAGTGGTACGACCATGGGAGAAGATATGGGGAAGAAACCAGAGGAAATTACGTGGGTTTGCAAGGCTCCTATAAAAGAACCCGAATTTGACTTAGAACGCACAAAGGAGACATTCATGGAAGCTAAGAAGAGCTTCATGGAGGCCTCCACTTTAGGTAGTAAGGATCAACCAGATCCAGGAATGGATCCTTCAATGCTCACTACCTTTCTGGAGACATGCATGAAACTGTTGCGCGACAACAAGGCAGTTAAAGGACTACAAGAACTAATCACCAGGTGCGCGGGGTTAGGAGAACCACACATTGTCCAAAAACTAGGGAAGCATGCATTGCGCACTAGAAGGGAAATGAGGTTTGTTACATAGTGTTTTGTCACCGTCCCTGTCACCCCTTCTCCCGTACATTGGAGGACCTATTCTGGGACCTGTGAGAAGTGACATAACTTGAAAACACCTACATTGAATCCCTTAGAGTATGTACTTCATATGCCCTGAAGACACCTTTTGCAAAATACCAAAAAATATAGCCCTTTCTCCATTGGCATTGTTCCACAGTGTATCACTCGCACCAATGGGGTAAATCCTCCAAAGAGGGCGTGCCAGCTGGTGCTCTGTCCCAGAGTCGCACTAGCACCAACCCAGTTGGGTAAAGTTTTTAACAAACAAACTTCCGAAGGTTCCTTCTAACCTATCCATGAACTGATTCCAGTTTGAATTTGTTTAGTTGGGCTTCGAATCTCCCAAGGAGGGAAGTAGTTCTCCACCTCTCATGGAAGCTTCCTAATGATAAGGACAATCCCATGAATCAAGTGGATGGTCTTATCTACTCCTCCTACCTCTATATAAGCTTGTTCTTTCCCCTTTGACAAGCTAGTTAGTAATTCTACTTTTCAAGCTCCCAAATCTAAGTCCCAAAGTCTAAGAATTGCTAAGTTCATCTTGCAAGAGGCCTTGTTCATCCCTATGAGGCTAAATCTTTAAGGAGGAGATCCATGTCCAAAGTAATCAAGGAGAGAGAGGCTTGTTCCCATCCCCTACAAGCTTTGCAAGGCATGTGTTGCTGATCACCCAGCCAAAGGAGGATTTGACGTTAGAACTTGGTTGTATTCTCTTTTGTTTATAAATAATAATAGACGACTATCATTATGGTTCCACTCATGTGTCTTTATTATGATGTTTGAGTTGTATCCTTTCTGACTAATACATAGTTCCATTTCTTGGATTTTATGCTTGTATTTGTCTTTTTCTTTGCATGTACAGGTGTCTATTCATGAGGATCGTGAGGATTGTGACTAGCTGAAGCAAAAGAACAGAAGCGACAACTCTTCTACGAGTACTAGCGTTGGATTTGAGGTAGGCTCTCATCACTGGCCTTTAATTTGCAATTAGGAACCTGCGTGTTAGTGTTGTTTTATTGTTGCTAGACCCCATTTAGGCTAGTGGGATCGCCTTTGTCCGCAGAGGGGATTTACCTGTACAACAATTTGGTGACTCCGCTGGGGAGTTGGCTTTTGGCTTGTTTGTTTATCTTGTCTTGTTTTTTGATTTGTAAACTATTAGACAGATCCTGAAGTCTAGCCAGATAGCCTTCGAAATGCTATTGCTTTGCATTAGCGAAGTAGATCAACGCTACTTTAGTCCACCTCCGGTTTGGTTTACAAACTAAACAACTTAGGACTAGGCTTGTTCCTTGATTGTTTCCTTGGTTTCTCCCACCTGTTTAGCTTTCTGGGTTGGATACCTATGTTGTTTTGCCTCTTGAGAGTACTTAGGTATTGCTAGTTTAGCCTTGGTTCTTTTGTTTTTTATTTTTCCGTAGCAAACTCGGTTGGCGCTAGTTTATAGCATGAGAGTCACGCCAGTTGGCGCATGTTGCACACTTACAACCCACGCTAGTCCCTGAAAGGCGCTAGTTGTAGCTTGATAGTCGCGCCAGGCCTGTAAATTTTTGAAGTTTGCTTGGTTCTCAACTTTTTGAGCTTTGGTTTTGTCCTAAGTACCTTTATTGGACTACTGGAGTGCGTTGGAGTGTGATTTGACTGGTTTCGATCACTACCCTTTGGGTGTTTGCTTTTTTCTACTGATTTCGCATTTATAGCCTTAGGGCATCTAGTGGCCTTGTGAATCGAGCCTTCCTAAGGTGTTTTGATCTTTTTGTTTTCCAGTCGACTCTCTTGTTTGCTCCCTTACACTTATTTGGTAGTTGTGAATCATTTCGTTGCGTTTTTTAGGTGACTTGCTTCGTCTTCACTTGAATTCTGCTTCATCTCACTTTGAGCCCAGATCACACGGCTCATTGTTGTCTTTGGGACCCTTTTTGATTCTTTGGATGTTTGATTTGTGTTTTCAGGAACTGAACGTGTGTGTATTGGTTAGAATTTGTTTGTAGCATTTCTCAAAAGTTCTTTAGTGCATTTTGCCATTATTGAAAAAGAAAATCTCTTTTGCTTTGAAACAGTTAATGAAAATTAGGACTTTTTCATTTCGATTAGTGATTTAGTGATCTTAAAGAAAAGTTTATTGATTTGCATTAGCTGCATTAGGGAAACTCTTTGTTGTTTGTGATCATTTCATTTGGATGAAATCTCTTTAACTCTCTTTTTATTAGCATTCATCGAATGGAATGACATGTTTTGGCATATAGATTGCATTTAGGGATTTTGAGAAATTACATATGGTAGGACCTGAAAATTGAGACTTAACTCAAGATCAACTCTAAAATAAATCAAATGAACTTAAAAACGCATTGGAACATAATGCTCACATTCTAGAGGTCTAGGCTAGAGACATGCTCTGGCGTCGTTAAACCTAGTCACTTTTGTTTTCACTTAAGGTTGGGTGATTCCTCCTTGTGTGACTCAACTGTGGTCTAGTACGGACTTGTGCTCCCATGTACCATCATTTATATATGGGGAGACTCCACTAGGTTATCATCCTTGATCCACAGGAAGCCGTGTCTGCCGCCTTACAGCTCGTAACGCACCGAACACAACATTCGGGAAGATTGATTGCCGTACGAAAAGTCCTTGGCTTTCATATGATTGCTAAGGTGTATATGCAGTTTTACGGATTGTCTGGTAAACCCCTTGCCTAGTTTCTCCTAAGTAGTCACTTTTTGATCCTTTTCGGACTCCTTAAAAGAAAAGGCTCACTTGAGCATTTGTCACTTTGGGCTCACTAAATATTCGAAGGCGACTAGAGTCATCTTTTGTCCTTTTCTTGACTCTTAAAACATGAAAAGATCAAGTTGTGTCCTAATGTCTTAAAAATTTATTCGACCATGATTACATTTACCTTGTTAGGTCTTGTTCGCGTTAGTTTTGAGTAGGGTCTTTTATCGTTAGCTTGTCTAGGATTTTTTGAATTCGATCATCCTGGCGGATCCATCGATCCCGTCTCCTGTCCCGAGTGACCAAGGGTCTCCTTCTTCTGCTGCTCCTGAGACACCGGTTTGTGGTAACACTTTCCCTATTATTCCAAGTGTCCAACCATTGAACTCTCATGCTCCATAGGACGAGCTTCACAATTTGTTTTGGAACCCTATTTGGGAGCCTTACGAAGAGGATTATCCCTCTACTCTTACTGGTGTTTCGACCCCGATGGCTTCTTCTGATATGGAAGACACATCTCCTGTATCGAGTGGAACACCTGTTATGTCAAGTATTTAGACTCCTATCTCAGCCACATCACCGGTCATATCTACGCCATACACTATTACACCTCTCGGTATTACAGTGCCTACGTGCTATAGATCTCTGAGGGATGCCATGGCCTCTGGGAATTCCTCTTCTATGTGGGATAATAACATCGTTCCCACTACAGGATCTTTTGTTTCCCAAGTTCGCCATACAGTTGTCACGTCAGTTCTGACCAATCCGACCGTTTGTGTCGCATCATCGACTCTGGTTGCTAGTGTCGTTATGGCATCTTCCGTCGTAACTACTGTTGCCGGCCCATCCTGTGGTCCAGTACATAGTGGTCAATCGACACACACTGCTAGGGTTGTTCATCCTGCAAGCAGTGCCCCACCTTCTTCTAATGGCATTTCAGCAGGGGGGGCATATTCTCAATACTTGCATGCTGTCCAAAATCCAGGCGTGCAAGGCCCCTATTATGACCCTATAGGTCATCATTTGTATACCTCCTTGCCAACTCAACCCGCGATTGAGTCTTCAATTCCGTTGAATGTTGCTTGGGGTACCATTGGTTATGGTGGTGGCCAATTCCATCCGGATCAAGCGCAGCCATATCAAGGACCATCATACCAAGGTCAGCCATCCTACATGCAGCCTAATTATGGGCAGCAGTATTATGGCCAAACCTATCCAGGGAAACCTGGAGGCTCGCAAGGACAACCCTCCCAGGGACAACCTTCGGCCTCTGGTGGTCCGTCTTTTACTTATCTTGGGCAACCTTCTGGAAACCCGGGACAACCTTATGCTCAACAAGGACAACCTGGAGTCCAGTAGGGATACCCTTCGGGTCAACCCTACGGGAATCCGGGACAACCTTACGCACAACAAGGACAACCGGGAACCCAGCAAGGGTACCCTTCTCGGCAGGGTGGCTAACCTTACATGCAGTAAGGCCAGCCCGCTGCTCAGCCTAGTCAGCCATCTGGTTTGCAAGTACAACCTTTGGTTGCGCAAGGACAACCAAACACCCAACAAGCTCAACCTTCTGGGCAAGTAGGTCTATCTCAGATCCAACTGGGACAACCTTCCGGCCAGATGGCCCAACCTCAGTCTTCTCAAGGATATCTCTCTGGGCCTTCTCAACCGGGCATGCAGATGGTTCCTTCTTCTCAAGCTCAACCTAGTTACCAGCCCCAGAATCAAACTGGTCTCCAGCCGCAAGGTGGGTATCAATCCCAACCTTCTTATCAAACTTAGCCTGGTTCCCAAGCTCAATATGGAGCCTAGCAACCATATGTATACCAGCAACCCCAGAGGTAAAATCAATTTTCCCCGTATCAAATTATCAGTAGCCGTAGGCCACCCCTTATCAAAATTACCAGCAACCAAATGTTGCTCTTGCAATTCAGTATGGTAACCAATGGGGTGCTGGGGGACAGATCCAGAATCAACCATCCAGTTATGGATATAACCCTTATGGACAGAGTTCCTATGGAAAAGGTCCTTTTGGACCTGGTCCGTGCGGACAAGGTCAATGGGGGCAACTAGCAACTAGATGGAACCCTAGCCCTACCTCATATCCACAGATGTCCTTCAACCCATAGCTACCATTTCTAGCAATGTTAGAACTACCCGATGTGTTGAAATTAACCAATAACCTTATCTTGCATAATCCACAATGGCCACCTGTTCCAACTAAGATACCTGGTGATTGTCCCAAATTCGACGGCAAAGATGGAGAGGATCCTCAAGCCCATGTAATGACTTATCACCTTTGGTGTTCATCTAATTCATGGCTTGATGATTCGGTTTGGCTTTGCCTATTCCAAAGGACTCTCACCAGCTCCACTGCTAAATGGTACATTGAATTGACCTGTGCGTCTTTTCAAGATTTCAATTCATTGGCAATGGCATTCCTCACTCATTTTCAGTTACCCATTCAGTACGAGACAGGAACGCATCTCCTTACGTTTCTCAAGCAGGACACAGCTACGCACATCTCTAATCATATACATGAATGGAGAAGGCGTCGTCAGTTGATCAAGTTTTGGATTCCTGATCAACTCCGCACCGACTGGTTCACAACTTCCTTTATCCCTAAGATCGCATGGGACATTGCTATGGAGTTATTGGCTCTATGAATCCGTCATCCAAAAAATCATCCAAGGCTCCACCAAAGCCATCTGTTGATGGAGTTATTGGCTCTGTGAATCCGTCGTCCAAAAAATCATCCTCAAACCCTGGGAAGCAAAAATCGAATGCTTCTAACGAAAACACTTCTCAGGGTGGTTCAAATTCTGGAAGTACTTTTGAGGTTAATGTCGTCCAGTCCACCATGGCGAATAAGGCCTCAAAAGGAAAGAAAAAGGGGAAAGAAAAGAATAAGTCTGAAACCTAAACAGGATTCCTGCAAACCTCCATCCGAGGAAGGAGCCAACTGTAAATCCAAGTATCCTTATCTCATCTGCGATGAGGATCACTATACCAAAGACTGCCCAAGGAGGTCTGAAGTTAGTTGTTTGTTGAAAGGCGCTCCTGGGATTCCTGCAGTTCTTAAAGAATATTTCCCCTCTCAACAGACTCAAATGGTGGCTGATCCATCTTTGTCTTCTTCTCCCTTTGGTTCCCAAGTCTTCATGGCTAGATCCATTCCCGTTCATGTAACGACTCGAACAAAGGAGTATCCGTCGTCCACCGGGAAGGAGCCCGAGGTTCCCTCAAGTGCTCCTCCATCTAATTCTGGATCGCTCCACATCAAGAGACCTAGTACCGAGACGACAATCCGACCCCCTCCCAAAGGAGTACTCCAGAGATCATCTTACAACCCAAATGCTCATGCTGCCCAGCACTATAGCATAGTTGAGGACTTATCACAGGCTCCGTTGGCTATGTCCGCTTTAGAAGTTCCCCAGAGCTGCTCCCCTCACAGGAAGTCCCTGCTATCAGCCATCGGTGGCATCGACCGAGTAGATTCGGATTTGATCACCTTTGATCCTAGAGCCATGTCCCAAGGCTGCCTCATCAGATCGCCTTTCTCATACAAGTCGTCATTAATTCGAAAACGATCCATCGTACAGTTATTGATGAAGGCGCGTCAACTTGCATCATGTCTATTGTTTGTTGGAAAGCGATCGGGTCTCCGACTTTGAGCCAGTCTCCCATGACACTGGAAGCCTTTGATGGGAGAGAATCTCATCCCTATGGTATCCTTCAATGATTGCCGATTAATTTAGAAGGGAAAACCGTTGAAGTAGAAGTTGAGGTCGTTGACGCAAATCTTACTTACAACCTCCTTCTGGGCTGGAGTTGGACATATGCCATGCGTGTCGTGGCTTCGTCCCTCTTCTGTGTCATTTGTTTCCCTCACCAGGGGAAAATTATCATGGTAGACTAGCTCTCCTTCTTTGCTTCTTCTTCTGAAGGAAATGTACCTTTCCTGGAGCATACCACCATCCCTTTTGAGAGTGTGGGAGCCAGGCTCTTCAAAGATCCTGCCCTCATGGGTGTTTTTTCGTTCCCACCTCCAAACCTCGCCTCCATCAGTATGATTTCGGTTCGTTCTGATCCTTGGGTCCTTCCCCCCATTGACCAGATCGATCATGGGGCGAGCAGATGCCGTTGAGTCCCATTGAGCTCAACTATATCGAAATCGTTGTTGTATCGGCTCCTCCTGGTGAATCTGCTTCTTTAAGTAGAGCTCTTGACTCATACGACTATTCCCCTTGGCTTGGAGAATGTGCCTCCTCGGATCCATTAAAGGAAATATTTCCTTCCGATGAAGCCATCGTAGAGACCATATCTCTCAAGGAACCTCCGTGGTTCAATCTTCATCATCGTTCCTCATTTCTCCCTACCCTTCGGGAAATGTTGGCTTGTCTCGAGCGGTTTGCTCCGTGTCTCCCTTCATAACCTCTTCAGACACCTATTCAGGTCTATCAAGTATCGTCTAAAGGGAATTTGGGGAACATTACGAAGACCCAACCTATCGACATCTCTGTTAAACCAGGGATTCTCGAGAACATTTACATAGGAGTCACTTGCACTCCTGAGGAAATTCAAATCTATATAGCTCTTTTTCGCGAGTTTAGTGACGTCTTTGCATGGTCTTATGAAGAGATGCCCGACATTGATCCAAACATCATAGTGCATGAGATACCTACGTATCCAGGAACTAAACCTGTTCATCAGCATTACGCCCTGTGCACCCCTTAAGGTTGCAACTATCAAAGTGGAAGTTGAAAAAATTCTTAAAGCTGGTTTCATTTACCCTATCCCACTCATAGACTGGGCCTCTAACATTGTCCCTATGGATAAAAAGCAGGGTACTATTGGCGTCTGTGTCAATTATCGCGATATTAACCGAGCCTACCCAAAAGATAACTACCCCACACCTTTCATTGACCAGCTCATTGATGAGTGTGCTGGGAGTGAGATATATTCATTCATGGATGGCTTTTCTGGCTACAACCAGATTAATATCGCACCCGCTGATCAACACAAGACGACCTTTATCTGTTGGTGGGGTACTTTCGCTTATAAAAAGCTACCTTACAGTCTCAAGAATGCCGGTGCCACTTTTCAACATGCAATGTCTTACGCCTTTCATGATATCCGGCACATCATACAGCCTTATCTGGATGACCTTCCCGCTCATTCAGCTAAGCGCCAAGACCATCCATCGCATCTCCGCGAGATTTTTCTCCACTGTCGACACTACAATATCCGACTTAATCCGCATAAATGTGTCTTCTGTGTAGAATCTGGTTAACTTCTTGGGTTCATCATCTCCAGAGAGGGCATCTTCTTGGATCCCCTTAAAGTCGAAGCCATTTTGAATCTTCCTCCCCCTGCTTCTTTGCGACAACTGCAGAGTTTGTAGGGTAAAGCAAACTTCTTACGACGATTCATCCCAAATTATTCCGAGGTGGCAAAAGGTTTCACACGGTTACTCAAGCGTGACACCCCGGTTCGATGGGATGCCATAGCTCAAGAGTCTTTTGTACATCTTAAAACTCTCCTAGTTTCCACCCCTTTGTTGCGGCCTCCGAATTATCATCGCGATTACATGTTGTATCTTGCCGCTGTGGATACCACCATCAGCATGGTTCTGGTTCAGGATGATGATGATGGCACTGAACATGTTATCTATTACCTTAGCTGCAATTTGTTAGACACGGAATCTCGATATGCTTATGTCGAGAAGTTGGTCCTCGCTGCTGTTTGCACTGTTCAACGCTTCCATTATTACATCTTACTGCGTACCACAATAGTGATCTCCAATTGCAACCCTATGACCTACATTAGGTCACGCCAGTTGCTGGGGGGAAAATACTCGAAGTGGATAGTCATCCTCCAAGAGTTTGACTTGGAATTTACTGCTGCCAAGTCTAAGAAACCACTTATCTTCACTGAGTTGTTGTGTTCTTTGCCATCTACTTCTGCCTCCTCTCAGTTCGAGGATTCCATTCTAGATGAAAATCTCTTCCTCATTAGCACCCTCGATCCCTGGTACGGGGATATTATTGTCTACTTGCAGACGTCCTCCTTCCATCCCGAGACCTCTAAGGATGCATGGCTACGGATCCGACATCAAGCCCAACCATAACGCACCATTAGGGACACCTTGTACCGTCTCGGTGTTGATTCTATTCTTCGCCGATGCTTGACTTTTGAAGAAGCAGAGAGAGTTTTGAATGACTGCCACTCTGGTGCATGTGGTGGTCACATGTCTGGATATGCCACCGCACAGAAAATCCTCCGTGCTCGGTATTTCTGGCCCTCCATTTTCAAGGATTTCATTCTTGCTGTCCGTTCGTGTCATGAGTGCCAGATTTACCAATGGAAGATCCATGCACCCCCTGCTCCACTGCACCCCATTGTAACCGTTGGCCCTTTTTCCAAATGGGGCATCGATTATATGACTTGTAACCCTTGCTCGGCCGGGGGGCATGGTACATCATCATTTCTGTTGATTATTTCACGAAATGGGCCGAGGTGATGCCTACATTGTCTGAAGAGGGTCACATCGTGGTGCAGTTTTTGTTCAACCATGTTATTTCGCGGTTTGGAGTACCCCAAGCCATCGTCACTGATCACGAAAAGAATTTTTGTAATCACATGATGACTGAGTTAACAACCCAGTTGGGCCTTAGGCATGATAGTTTGACCCCGTGCTATCCTCAGGAAAACGATCAAGTGGAAGCCATGAATAAGGTTTTGGTCACGATGCTTCAACGAACTGTTGGCATGCATAAGTCCAACTGGCATCTGATGTTGTTCTCTGCTTTGTGGGCCTACCGTACCTCCATGAAGGACGCCACCGGTTTCACTCCTTTTCAGTTAGTTTACAGACTGGAGGCGACCCTTCCTATTTAGTGTGAGATTCCTTCATTAAAGATAGCCATCAAATTGCTCCCTGATACTACTCCAGTAGAAGAGCATCTTCTTTACTTAGATGGCTGGACGAGACTTGTCGTCTAGCCTCCTTAGCTATTGAAGCTCAGAAGAAGCAAGTGAAATCTCACTTCAATAATACTGTTAACCCCCGCTCTTTCATTGAGGGAGACTTAGTACTACTCTATGATCAAGCTAACGATAAGCTGGGGGCAAGAAAATTCGAGCCTATGTGGCACGAGCCCTACATAGTGAAAAGAGTTTTGCAAAACGGCACCTACGAGCTTGTTGGTTATGAAGGCAATCCCCTAGATAAGACCCGAAATGGGCTTTATCTGAAAAAATGCTATGCATGAGTCTAGGCACTCTCTTTTTTTATATACGTGTGCTTTCAGCAAGTGTGTTGTGTGTGCATGTTTTTTATATTTTTTCCTTGGTATGTTGGCATGATTGCTGCTTATTGTGTCTTTTACTTCTTGAACAGATGTCTAGATTGCCTTACGTTGGTTTCGTTGATGGTGCTTCCCGCAGTACACGCAGCTTGTCATCTGCGGCATGGGTGATCTACGATCCTCATGGTGAGTTAGTAGACATTCAAGGGGTTTTTCTAGGTTGTACAATGAATAATGTTGCTGAATATAGTGTTGTGATTGAATTATTAGCTGAGGCGATTAACCTCGGCATTCGCACAATGGTTGTGAACTTGGACTCTCAGCTTGTAGTCCACCAACTCAACGGGCATTATTCCGTCAGAGATCATCGGATTTTAAGGTTGTATTTACATGTTAAGTTATTAGAAAGGGATTTTGATTTCATTACTTATCAGCATATTCCGAGAAGACTTAATACATTAACCGATGCATTAGCTAATTATGTGTTAGACAGGCATTTGAATAACATGTAATTCAACATAACACAAGAAGCATAAAGTACAATTAACCATAAAACATATGTATATATATATGTGTGTCCACAATGTTTGCACCCCGTGCATCATCAAAAAATAATACATGTTTGTCTGAATACATCCGAAGACAACATGTCTCTCAAAAAATATGCATGAAAGGAAAAGCCTAGATATCTAGTCTCAGTGGTGCTCATGGTAGCACGTCACCGCTCGCACTAGACACGTCAGGAGCCGGTGGATGTGAGTTGGCACCCCCACTGTGTGCCTCTGGTACACTAGCGGGACATCTACTAGCTGAGCATAATTTGGGATCCCTCGAGTGATAGCCTCGAGGTTCTGGATGAGCTCCCCTCTGTCACCACCCTCCTCCTGAGGATATGCTGCTGCTGCTCCTGCTACTGGATGTCTCCTCGCAATGGGAGACATGCCAGCTAGACGCTCTGGGATGACGTCTACATGTGCATATAAAGGTCATTAGGACAAGCATGTATTAACAAAAAAATCATAAAAACACAAAATCAAAAAAATGAGGACGTACCAATCTCCTCGTCCCAGTCCTCTCCCTCCGGCAGGGGAAGGTCAAGGTCTCCGGTGAAGTTTGTCCCCGCATACGGCTAGTCTTCCACCACTATCAGTTGGCAGTGAAGCCACCCGAAGAACTCAGGTCTAAAGGACATCTGCTGGCCTCCACCACCCCTCAGTATCAGTGTTGCCCATCTAGCCATCCTAGGCTCTCGAGGTGCTGGGTCTGCTACAAAGGCCCCTTGGCCCTAGAATCTTGGCACACATTCTAAGAAGAACGTCACCAAGATGGAACCATACCCGAACTATTGCAGCTTGCCCTGCTTGGCCTTTGTCAGCTGCCTCTTCATATTGGTTGTCACAGTTGACGTCCAATTGAAGATCGTCAGGCTAAGGCACTCCAATGCTAATAACAGGTGGATTTTCGTAGCTTTGTGGGGTGCTTGTGCCCCTACAACTCGTGTAACGGTGAATAGCAATGCTCTCAGTTTGAGGTCCTGAACAGTGGGGATATCCACCTTCGAACTTCCCTGCCCATATTTTGCCTCCGGACAAACTCGAGCCTCCACCTCATCCATATTCTCTCTAGATGGCTTGCTCCTAGTCAATCGAGGCACCGGCCCTCGTCGTGACAATCCAGTCAAGAAGTAGACATCAGACACATCTAACTCCAGCACCTGATCCTGTATCCGGAATTCCTGTTCCTCTACGTCCCACAAGTCGATCAGATACTATAGGAGCTCTGGTTGAGCTCGTAAATAGGATAGTATGAAGTATTTTTTGAGCCCACACGCTCTGAGACCTTCCATGCAATCCTCATCTGCCAAAGCCAATGTGTCCACTTGGTCATGTTCCCGTTCCTTCCATACAATTACCATTTTTGTGGATTGCCCTGCAAATACAAGCCAAAATAGCGAATTAGATCCTTAAGTAACTTCAGATTGCAGGTAAAAAGGGTTGGAATTTGTTAAAATTTGCCAAAAAATACACGCAGCCCTTGGCGTGACTGTTTCTAAAATAGTCTCACCCATGGGCGCACACCCTATGGTAAACTTGCCCCATTGGCGCGGGTCCGTGCCCGAAACCCGCGCCAATGGGCGCAACCCCTAAATTCAAAATCCTCCCCATAGGATATGAAAATGCAACTAAAAACAAATTCTAAATAGATGAAAATGGAGCTAAGGACAAGACCTCTTACCTGACACTGACGGCGCTTGAAATGGTCCACTGGATTTGTCGCAATCACCAACTGAAGGTCGCACTCCAAGAAGCCCTAATGTCGCTCTCCAAAGGTAAAAAGTGAAAAGTAATTTTTATTTTACCATTTTCACCATTTTATAACTTTTGGCCCTTAATAGGTTTTAAAAAGTCATTTTATGAATATTTTCATGAATATTTGTGTCGAAAATGGATTTTATATTGATTTCTTGTGCAGCGATAGGTGTTTATGCAGCTTTCATGGTGAAACAAGTTGTATTTTATACTTTTTTGAACTCGGTAAATACACGAAAAAGTCACTTTAGAGTCATCTTTTGCTCTTTTGTAACTCTCTAAATGTGAAAAGAATGTCAGGTTGGTCCTCTCGACTCGTTAAATAGACATGAGAGGCGGTCGTCTTTAAACCCTTTTCTGACCGTTTTAAAAACGAAAAGATGGTCAGACCGTTGTCGTTTCTGGTTCATTAATGGTCATGAAACGACATAGTTTTGATCGCTTTTTTACCTTTTCAGATCAGAGTCACTACTTATGAAAAGTACTCCTCGGTCGTAATGATCGAGCAGTTCTTTCAAGCATG
The DNA here is from genome assembly GCA_000404065.3 of Pinus taeda. NCBI lineage: Eukaryota > Viridiplantae > Streptophyta > Pinopsida > Pinales > Pinaceae > Pinus > Pinus taeda. Next base: position 111,609 of record APFE030017572.1, read on the forward strand.
GTTTTATACTTTTTCAGGCTTGAGAGACACAACTTTACAAAAAAGGACACCCTTGGAGTTTCCTTTTTGCTGGCTTTTCAAACTCTCTAAACATGAAAAGATGCCGAGTTCTTCCTTTGTCAGACTCGTTAAAACTTAATGACATCGGATTCCATCGAAATGACGCCTCTCAAGCATATGCTATCCCCTTCAAGCTTGTCATCCAAAAATAACCGGGGAACTCGCCAAAAATAGTGGGGAAATAAAGGAACCGTAATCATCGTCATGTCGGCAGTATGTCGCTCTTGAACATGGCACTCGTCTGCATTTGTGTCTGGGTGGGGACATCTCATCTTGTTTCACACTTGCCTCCATGGGTTTGGGTTATCCTGTTTGACCATTCATCTGCTCATCGCCTTGTCACCATGACCCTTGATCATTTGATGTCAAATACTGCCAAGTCCACTGTTATGCTGCCAATATGTTCAAGAGAAGTTGACCTCTACAGAATACTCAACCTCCCTCTGATACCTCACACAAAAATTTTATCCTTCTCTGTCTCGTGTCGATGATGTGGGAAACATCATGGCCCACCTTCGATCAAGGTCACTTCCTGTCGACTTCAACTCATTATCCAAGAAGTTGACATAGAGACTCCCTTCAGGTACCTTGGAGCTTGCATGCCTCAATGGCAGGTTCTTCATGTTCGATGTGAGGTTTTCATCATTGACCTCTAATTGGATGATTCTATGGGTGTTCGACACCAGCTCACTGATTCGCACGCCGTGGATTGTACCTATAGTACCTTGAGGACCATTGTAATTATTGGTGGTACCTCTTATGTCTGTTAACAGTTTTCATCATTGACTGGTAATCAGACGATGTTCTCGCATGTTCAACCTCGACTCCTATATTCACATGCTTGAACTTGTACTTTTTTCACGTCGAGTTGGAGCACAAGACCCTGGATTTTGTCTGTTGAGATCCGGGCTACATTTTGTGGATTATTGTAATCATTACATGACTCATTTATTGGATGGTTGCGACCATTCCTGAGTCTATTTCATTGATCCTCATCGGATGGCTGCATCCATACCTGGGATCTAGATTTTTATACTCTGCTATGGATGGCTGTGCCCATACCATGTACATCATGTATTTGAGCTATCAGTTGTACTGCATGCAGGTTTTCCGGTGGCCGTGTTTTTAGTCAACCATGTTCTTGTAAAGCACTTCACCCCTCTCTCTCTCGGGCTTCATGCTTTAGGGGGCATCTGTTACACAATATTTTGTCACCATCCCTATTACCCCTTCCCCGTACATTGGAGGACCTATTCTGGGACCTGTGAGAAGTGACATAACTTGAAAACACCTGCATTGAATCCCTTAGAGTATGTACTTCATATGCCCTGAAGACACCTTCTGCACAATACCCAAAAATATAGCCCTTTCTCCATTGGCGTTGTTCCACAATGTATCACTCGCACCAATGGGGGAAATCCTCCAAAGAGGGCGCGCCAGCTGGTGCTCTGTCTAAGAGTCACACTAGCGCCAACCCAGTTGGGTAAATTTTTTAACAAACAAACTTCCGAAGGTTCCTTCTAACATATCCATGAACTTATTCCAGTTTGAATTAGTTCATTTGGGCTTCGAATCTCCCAAGGAGGGAAGTAGTTATCCACCTCTTATGGAAGCTTCCTAATGATAAGGACAATCCCATGAATCAAGTGGATGGTCTTATATACTCCTCCTACCTCTATATAAGCTTTTTCCTTTGTCTTTAACAAGCTAGTTAGTAATTCTTCTCTTCAAGCTCCCAAATCTAAGTCCCAAAGTCTGAGAATTGCTAAGCTCATGTTGCAAGAGGCCTTGTTCATCCCTATGAGGCTAAATCTTTAAGGAGGAGATCCATGTCCAAGTAATCAAGGAGAGAGAGGCTTGTTCCCCATCCCCTACAAGCTTTGCAAGGCATGTGTTGCTGATCACCCAGCCAAAGGAGGATTTGACGTCAGAACTTGGTTGTATTCTCTTTTGTTTATCAATAATAATAGACAACTATCATTATGGTTCTACTCATGTGTCTTTATTATGATGTTTGAGTTGTATCCTTTATGACTGATACATAGTTGCATTTCCTGGATTTTATGCTTGTATTTGTCTTGTTCTTTGCATGTGCAGGTGTCTATTCATGAGGATCGTGAGGATTGTGACCAGCTAAAGCGAAAGAACAGAAGCAACGACTCTTCGACGAATACTAGCATTGGATTCGAGGTAGGCTCTCATCATTGGCCTTTACTTTGCAATTAGGAACCTGCGTGTTAGCTTTGTTTGATTGTTGCTAGACCCCATTTAGGCTAGTGGGATCGCCTCTGTCTGCAGAGGAGATTTACCTGTACAACAAGGTTGACTGTACAGATTGGTGAGTATGAAGATCTCTTCAATCTGAATCTAATGTAGTTTGAATGGACCAAAACAGACTCCAGATGAAGGATTTATTGTAAAATGAAAATTGTCCAATATCCTTAGAAAAGGAGGCAATTTCATTAATCTTTAAACTATATTGAAAATGTTGATTTTTGGTATAGGCTCATGGGCCAATCCAGAGCTGACACATGGAAGGCTAAGATTAGGCCACGTGGCCCTATTTTATTGGCCAAAAAGTTAACGGCTACGTCAGTAAGACATGTAGTAACCCGGGAAAGAGTCCTAGTTGTTTGATGATGTCAGCGCAGTGGATGATGTGGCAGTCAAAGATTGGTACAGATCTTCGATAATGAAGAACAGGGTCAAGGGTGGAGGATCATCCGATCAAAGGAGATCAAGTCATTTTATAGCTAAAGCTACAAGCAAGCAGACCCGAGGGATTTATGAACAAAATAGTGAAGGATTGGAGTTCCACAGTAAATGGTATTTCGGGTGGGATTCAGGCTATAAGTGGTATTGGAAGGGCTTCACCCGATTCCATACACCAGCCGAGATGTAGCATGGCACAGGAGAGAGAAAACCACTTTTTCGGGCAGGTAATCTTTGTGCAAGTGGGCCACTCGAATTGGCTGTCAGCCATTGGATTGGAGATAGTTGATCAAACAGTGGAGATGGAGTGGATTGTTTGATGATCAGGTTTAGTGTGAACCATTGGATTACGGGACAGATCGATGGTCCAGGATGAACTCGACCGCAAATGCTTACTAGCTTGAATGTCCCTAATCGTCGGGGCTATATCGCCCATATGCGCACCCAACAGTTGAGTAAAGCCAAATGGTTACCCCTGACAGTCAGCCTGGGGAAACTATTGAAGTTAGCGAATGCATTAATTTTAGAGAAAAGTCAGCACGATAACTAAATTTGGTTAAAGTTATCAAATAAAAACAAAAGAGAGGGAGAAGAACCGGGACCCATAGCTTAAATACTTGTGATGAGCGCTTCCATTGTAACAGTTAGATGGATAAAAGGGATCAATGGTTGTGATTGAATCAATGATTATTGATCTGAAAGGTTAAAGGACTATGAAGTGGCAATACCGTCGATGCACCGATATTTGATAAGGCCGATTGGAGCAATCAGGGATCAGAGATAAGGGAAAACAAAGCAAATGGGAGCATTGCATATGCGACATACGATGGGCGGACTCAACAATGTTATAGATGCGGATCTATTTTCCTTTGAGACCCGGCTTAGTCCTTTCGGATAGGTTTTCCATGTATTTCCATGTAATATTGTATATGGACAAAAATGCATTATAATGGGGATTTGTGCGAAGGAGAGCCGAATGGTCGGTTTCACTGTGTCCGCCAATCCATTTTTGTTTGTAAATTGTTCTTGTGCCTTAAGTGTTTTGTTTTACCAAAACGTGTCCAACGCTAAAAAGGGAGGTGAATGGACAGAAGCCATAGATCCTGAGAAGCTGAAGGGTTGCAGAGCCAGAGAAGCTTAAGCGCCTAAGAGCCAAAGAGCCAGAGGGTAGACAAGGCCAGAAAACAATAAAGAGATCAAATGATCAAGCTACTGTTGATGTTTGAGGTGTGCTGAAGACAAAAGAAGGAGTTCCATAGACAGTTAACAAAATTCTGAGGGAGTTGGTGCAAGCTAGAGCTCAAGATAGCTCAGAGCACTAATTGAAGGAGTCTAGTCTAGAGAATCTAGAGAAACCTAGATTTGTCTGCAGAGTAAGGACAACTAGGGATAAAGATGGCATTCTAAGCCCATTGGTTCAGTTATAAAGCTAAGGAGTTGAGTGTGGAACTTGTAAAAGAATTTAAACCATAATCCTAAAGAGCCTAGTTGAGTTGACTAGAGCTCACGGAGATGTAGCCCAAGAGGTTTGGATGAACTCCTAATTATATTGATGTTATGTGTGTTGGTTATTATTTGCATTATTTGTTGTTATATGTTTTTATATCAGTTTAAGAAAATCAACTTAAAACACCACATAGTTAAAGGAAAACAGAAGAATACAACTATTTCAAGTTATTTATTCCACATTTTTCTATATAAGCCTATATCTTGGGAATATATAAGCTTTGGAGTGGGAGAGGTTCTTGTAAGCATGATAGGAAACCCTTAGTTCCCCATTCCATATTAGGTGGTATCAGAGTTGGTTATATCATAGCATCAGGTTGATTAAACCCACCTTCAAAGAAGGTTATATTAGAGCAAGTTATACTAGAGCAAGTGGTATCATGATGCTTGATTGATCAAAGCGGGGTGCTTGATTGATAGAGAAATCTATTTTCTTTCTTAACTTGAAAGGTGTTTGATTGTTTGTAAATTGACTATTGTTTGAGTTTGCAAAGGTGAAGGGAAAACTATTGATAGCTAAGTCCAGAAGAGGACAAGAAGGAAGAAGGGTTGAGGGCATTCTTCTTATCCCAAAGGACCTCAAAGCAATCCCTAAAGCAAAAGAGGTTCGTTGCAAAAGGTTGCTTGAATAACCTCTTTGTTAATCTTTTTTAAATTTCTTTTGTTCATTTTGATAATGAATAACTCTACAAGTGAGTCCTCAAATTCTTCCTTCATGACAAGATTCAGAAAGACGTGTTCATCTTGATCTATATGGTGAGAGAAATGTATGAGGATGGAAGGAAGAGCATCATACTATGAAAGCAGTTGAATTCCATGAAGGAAGAGGAGCAGTTGCTTTCTGAAAAATTGCAGGAAATCAAGAGACAACTTCATATTGCAAATATGAACCTGGAAATGATGCATGAGTTGGAGACACAGCTCTTTTTTGCCAAAGAAGCCTTAGTCAAGTATCAGCTTGAAGAAGAGGTAAATAATTCTAGTTTGTCTTCAATTTCCTCTAAGAATGTTTATATTGGTTCTTTTGAAAAACATACCAAAGGCATAGGTTCCAAGTTAATGTCTAAAATGGGCTATGAAGGAAAAGGATTGGGCAAACATGCACAGGGTATTGTTGAGCCAATAATGGTTGAGGATGGGCCTAAGTATTTGGGTCTTGGCTATGGACAATCTTATGGAGAAAGTTCCAAAGTAGCCAAGAAGGCAATTGTAACAGTTCCAAGAAGGAGTTTCATTTCAGGTCTTCTACCTAAAAAGTGTAAAGATTGTATTCATGGGGAATGCAATAGCTTGAAACATCATTTTCAGCAAGAAGGTGTTCATAAGCATACACTTGAACCAGAGAGTTGTGGAAACTTAGAAAACCTTGAAGAGATTAATGGTGTTCCAAAGGGAGCCACTTCTTCATTTGATTCACCTCATCATGAAGGTAAAAGAGGTGAAAGAGAAAGGTATAAATTTGGGTCTAATCATATTCCTTTTGATTATGTTAAGCATGATAAATTTCCATATAAGCATGGGAAAAGAATTGCATGTTCCTCTTGTGGTTTGGATAACCATAGTGTTTCTAGATGTTGGAAAAGAATGGCCGCATACAGGAAACTTTTGAAGGAAAAGAAGAAAGAAACCAAAGGTCCATTGGACAAGGAAAATCATGTTGTTTAGAAGATGCACATGCATTTCACTTATTGCCATAAGCAAGGACATATTGCTACAAAATGTTGGACTTTGAATCCAACAATGCTTCCATGAAACTTGAAGAAGGTGGAAGGATAGAATGCCAGGAATGGAAAAAAAAGATTCCATGATTGATGTGTTTCAGGATGATTCACATGTTGATGCTGATGTGCAGACAAAGGTAACACTTTTGAAATGGATTGGTAAGAAATGGTTAGAGTTCTTATCAAATTAATATTGCATGTCTATTGATATAATGCATCTATTTGCATTTCTTTGTTAATGGAATTCAAGTGGTAGGGTTTTACCAAGAAGGTGAATGGAGAAGTTGAGTAGGAGACTCACTTTATTGCTACAACATTATATTCATGTGATCTTTGAAGGTACAGTGTACTCAAGAGAAAGTTGAAAGAAATGCATGCATAAGCATGATATGTGTTACACAGTATTTTGTCACTACCCTTGTTATCCCTTCTCCTGCACATTGGAGGACCTATTCCGAGACCTGTGAGAAGTGACATAACCTGAAAACACCTGCATTGTATCCCCTTGAGTATGTACTTCATATGCCCTAAAGAAACCTTCTGCAAAATACCCATAAATATAGCCCTTTTTCCATTGGCGTTGTTCCACAGTGTATCACTCGCGCCAAAGGGGGAAATCCTCCAAAGAGGGTGCGCCAGCTGGTGCTCTGTATCAGAGTCGCACTAGCACCAACCCAGTTGGGTAAAGTTTTTAGCAAACCAACTTTTGAAGGTTCTTCCTAACCTATTCATGAACTGATTCCAGTTTGAGGTAGTTCAGTTGGGCTTCGAATCTCCATGGAAGGGAAGTAGTTCTCCACCTCTCATTGAAGCTTCCTAATGACAAGGGCAATCCCATGAATCTTGTGGATGGTCTTATCTCCTTCTCCTCTCTCTATATAAGCTTGTTCTTTAACCTTTGACAAGCTAGTTAGTAATTCTACTCTCCAAACTCCAAATTCTAAGTCCCAAAGTCTGAGAATTGCTAAGTTCATGATACAAGAGACCTTGTTCATCCCCATAAGGCTATATCTTTAAGAAGGAGATCCATGTCCAAGTAACCAAGGAGAGAGAGGCTTGTTCCCCATCCCCTACAAGCTTTGCAAGGCATGTGTTACTGATCACCCATCCAAAGGAGGATTTGACGTCAGAACTTGGTTGTATTCTCTTTTGTTTATCAATAATAATAGACGACTATCATTATGGTTCCACTCTTATTGTCTTTATAATGATGTTTGAGTTGTATCCTTTCTGACTGATACATAGTTTCATTTCTTGGATTTTATGCTTGTATTCATGTTGTTCTTTGCGTCTTTAGGTGTCTTTTCATGAAGATCATGAGGATTGTGACCATCTGAAGCGAAAGAAAGGGAGCGACGACTCTTCTACGAATACTAGCGTTGAATTTGAGGTAGGCCCTCATCATCGATCTTTATTTTTCAATTAGGAACCTGCGTGTTAGCGTTGTTTGATTGTTGCTAGACCCCATTTAGGCTAGTGGGATCGCCTTTGTTTGCAAAGGGGGTTTACCTGTACAACAATTTGGCGACTCCGCTGGGGAGTTGGCTTTTGCCTTATTTGTTTATCTTGTCTTGTTGTCTGATTTATAAACTTTAGACGGAGCCTGAAGTTTGGCCAGATAGCCTTCAAAATGCTATTGATTTGCATTAGAAAAGTAGATCAATGCTCCTTCAGCCCATCTTTGGTTTGGTTTACAAACTGAATGGCTTGGAACTTGCCTTGTTTCTTGGTTATTTCCTTGGTTTCTCCTGCTTGATTAGCTTTCTGTGTTGAATGCCTGTGTTGCTTCTTGCTTCTTGGTGTACTTAGGTGTCACTGGTTTGGCCTTGGCTCTTTTGTTTTTAGTTTTCCATAGCAAACTCAGTTGGCGCTAGTTTATAGCATGACAGTCGCTCCAGTTGGCGCAAGTTGCACATTTACAACCCGGGCCAATTCCTGAAAGGCGCTTGTTGCAGCCTGACAGTCGCGCCAGGCCTGTAAACTTTTGAAGTTTGCTTAGTTGTGAACTTTTTGAGCTTGGGTTTTGTCCTAAGTACCTTTTTTAGACTACTTGAGTGTATTGGAGTGTGATTTGACTGGCTTTAATCGTTACCCTTTGGGTGTTTGCCTTTTTCTATCGATTTTGCATTTCTAGCCCTAGGGCATCTAGTGGCCTTGTGAATCGAGCCTTCCTCAGGTGTTTTGATCTTTTTGTGGTCCAGTCGACTCTTTTGTTTGCTCCCTTACACTTGTTTGGTAGTTGTGAATCATTTTGTTGCATTATTTGGGTGAGTTGCTTCGTCTTCACTTGAATTCCGTTTCGTCTCACTTTGAGCCTAGATCACATGGCTCATTGTTGTCTTTGGGATATTTTTGGTTCTTTTGATGTTTGATTTGTGATTTGAGGAACTGAACGTGCTTGTATTGGATAGAATTTTCTTGTGTGATTTCTCAAAGTTGTTTAGTGCATTTTGCCATCATCGAAAAGAAAAATCTCTTTTGCTTTGAATTGGTTAATGAAAATTGGAACTTTTCATTTCGATTAGTGATTTAGTGATCTTAAAGAAAAGTTTATTAATTTGCATTAGCTCCATTAAGGAAGCTCTTTGTTGCTTTGTGATCATTTCGTTTGCATGAAAGCTTTTCAACTCTCTCGTAATTAGCATTCATCGAATGGAATGACATGTTTTGGCATATAGATTTCATTTAGGGAATTTTGAGAGATTACATACGGTAGGACCTGAAAACCGAAACTTAACATAAGATCAACTATAAAATAAATCAAATGAATCTAAAAATGCATTGGAACACAACGCTTACATTCTAGAGGTCTAGGCTAGAGACGTGCTCCGACGTTGTTAAACCTAGTCACTTTTGTTTCCACTTAAGGTTGGGTGATTCCTCCTTTTGTGACTCAACTGTGGTCTAGTACGGACTTGTGCTCCCACGTACCATCGAGTATATATGGGGAGACTCCACTAGGTTATCATCCTTGATCCACAGGAAGCAGTGTCTGCCGCCTTATAGCCCGTAACGCACCGAACACAACATTCGGGAAGATTGACTGCCATACGGAAAGTCCTTGGTTTTCATATGATTGCTAAGGTGTATATGCAGTTTTACGGATTGTCTGGTAAACCCCTTGCCTAGTTTCTCCTGAGTAGTCACTTTTTGATCATTTTCAGACTCCTTAAAAGAAAAGGCTCACTTGAGCATTTGTCATTTCGGGCTCACTAAATATTCGAAGGTGACTAGAGTAATCTGTTTTTCCTTTTCTCGACTCTTAACAAATGAAAAGGTCAAGTTGTGTCCTAATGTCTTAAAATTTATTTGACCACGATCACATTTACCTTGTTAGATCTTGTTTGCATTAGTTTTGAGTAGGGTCTTTCCTCGTTAGCTTGTCTAGGATTTTTTGAATTCAATCATCCTGGCAGATCCATCGATCCCGTCTCTCGTCCCTAGTGACCAAGGGTCTCCTTCTTCTGCTGCTCCTGAGACACCGATTTTTGGTGACACTTTTCCTGTTATTCCAAGTGTCCAACCGTTGAGCTCTCGTGCCCCAGAAGACGAGCTTCATGATCTGTTTTGGAACCCTGTTTGGGAACCTTACGAAGAGGATTTTCCTTCTACTCCTACTAGTGTTTCGACCCCGATGGCTTCCTCTGATATGGAGGACACATCTCCTATAGCGAGTGAAACACCTGCTGTGTCAAGTATCGAAACTCCTATCCCAGCCGCATCCCCACTCATATCTACACCCTACACTGTCACCCCTCTCAGTGTTACAGTGCCTTTATGCTATAGAGCTCTGAGGGATGCCATGGGCTCTAGGAACTCCTCTTCAGGTACCATGTGGGATCATAACATTATTCCCACTATGGGATCTTTTGTTTCACAAGTTCACAATACCATTGTCACGTCAGTTCCAACCAATTTGACCATTTGTGTTGCATCTTTGACTCCAGTTGCTAGTGCTGTTACGGTATATTTAATCGTAACTACTGTTGCCAGCCCGTCCTGCGGTCCAGTACATAGTGGTCAATCGGCACATACAACTAAAGTTGTTAGTGCTCCACCTTCTTCTGGTGCCATTCCAGTAGGGGGGGCATATTCTCAATATTTGCATATTGTCCAAAATCCAGGCGCACAAGGCCCTTATTATGACCCTGTAGGGCATCATTTGTATACTTCCTTGCCAGGTGAGCCCACTGTTGAGGTTTCAGTTCCGTTGGATGTCGCTTGGGGTACCACTGGTTATGGTGGTGGCCAAATCCGTCTGGATCAAAGGCAGTCGTACCAAGGACCATCGTATCAAGGTTAGCCATCCTACACGCAGCCTAATTATGGGCAACAATATTATGGCCAAACCTATCTAGGGCAACCTAGAGGCTCGCAAGGACAACCCTCCCAAGGACAACCTTCGGCCTATGGTGGTCCATGTTTTACCTATCTTGGGCAACCTTCTGGAAACTCGAGACAACCTTATGCTCAACAAGTACAACCTGGAGTCCAGTAGGGATACCCTTCGGGTCAACCCTACGGAATTTCAGGAAAACCTTACGCGCAATAAGGACAACCTGGAATCCAACAAGGGTACCCTTCTAGGTAGGGTGGTCAGCCTTACATGCAGCAAGGCCAGCCCACTGCTCAGCCTAGTCAACCATCTGGTTTGCAAGGAAAACCCTCAGTTGTACAAGGACAACCTAACGCCCAACAAGCTCAACCTTCTGGGCAAGTAAGTCCATCCCAAACTCAAGAAGGGCAACCTTCAGGCCAGGTGGCCCAACTGCAATCTTCCCAAGGACATCTTTCTAGGCTTGCTCAACCAAGCATGCAGATGGTCCCTGCTTCTCAAGCTCAACCTGGTTTTCAACCCCAGACTCAAACTGGTCTCCAGCCGTAAGGTGGGTTTCAATCCCAACCTTCTTACCAAGCACATCCTAGTTCCCAGGCTCAATATGGAGCCCAGCAACTGTATGGATACCAAAAACCCTAGGGGCGAACTCAGTTTGCCCGTATCAAAATTATCAATAGCCGCAGGTCGCTTCTTATCAAAATTACCAGCAACCAAATGCTACTCCTGCAGGTCAGTATCCTAACCAATGGGGCACTGGGGGATAGATCCAGAATCAACCGTTCAGTTATGGATATAACCCTTATAGACAAAGTTCCTACGGACAGGGTCCTTCTGGGCCTGGTCCGTTCGGATAGAGTCAGTGGGGGCAACCAGCAACTAGGTGGAACTCTGGCCCTACCTCATATCCACAACTGCAGATGTCCTTCAATCCTCAGCTATCATTCTTAGCAATGTTGGAACTTCCAGATGTATCTAAATTAACCAATGATCCTATCTTGCATAATCCACACTGGCCGTCGGTTCCAACCAAGATACCCAGCGATTGTCCCAAGTTTGACGGCAAAGCTGGAGAGGATCCTCAAGCCCATGTAATGACTTATCATCTTTGGTGCTCGTCAAATTCATGGCTTGACGATTCAATTCGGCTCCGCCTGTTCCAACGGACTCTCATCGGCTCGGCTGCTAAATGGTACATTGAATTGACCCGTGCGTCTTTTCAAGATTTCAATTCATTTGAATTGACCCGTGCATTTCTAGTTGATCAAGTTATGGATTCCTGATCAACTCCTCACCTATTGGTTCATGACTTCCTTTGTCCCTAAGATCGTATGGGACATTGCTATGGGAGCTTGTGTGACTGAAGAGCAAGCTATCGCATGTGCTCAGTACCTTGACTTAGTTTATTCTCAGCCAAGTACTTTATATGAGTATTTTCCTGATGTCCCGAGACATGGTACATCCAAAGCTCCACCAAAGCCATTTGTTGATGGGGTTATTGGCTATGTAAATCCATCGTCGAAGAAATCATCCTCGAACCCTGGGAAGAAAAAATCGAATGCTTCAAACGAAAACACTTCTTAAGGTGGTTCTAATTCTGGGATGACTTCTGAGGTCAACGCCATTCAGTCCACCACGAAGAACAAAGCCTTGAAAGGAAATAAAAATGGGAAAGCGAAGAATAAATATGAGCAACCCAAACAGGACTCCTCCAAACCTCCACCCGAGGAAGGAGCCAAGCGTAAACCAAAGTATCCTTGTCTTATCTATGACGAGGATTACTATACCAAAGACTACCCAAGGTGGTCCGAGGTTACTAATTTATTGAAAGGTTCTCCTGGGATTCCTGAGGTTCTGAAAGAACCTTTCCCCTCTCAACAGACTCAAATGGTGGTTGATCCATCTTCGTCTTCTTCTCCCTTTGGTTCCCAAGTGTTCATGGCTGGAACCATTCTCGTTCATGTAACGACTCAAACAAAGGAATATCCATCATCTGCCAGGAAGGAGCCCAAGGTCCCCTCAAGAGCTCCTCCATCTAGTTCTGGTCCACTCCACATCAAGAGACCTAGTACTGAGACGCCCATCCGACCCCCTCCCAAAGGAGTACTCCAGAGATCATCTTACAACCCAAATGCTCGTGCTACCCATCACTATAGCATAGTTGAGGACTTAGCGCAGGCTCTGTCAGCTATGTCTACTCTAGAATTTCTCCAGAGCTGCCCCTCTCAGAGGAAGTCCCTGCTATCGGCCATCGGTGGCATCGACCCGGCAGATTCGGATTTGATCACCTTCGATCTCGAGATCCATGTCCCAAGGCTGCCTCATCAGATCGCCTTCCTCATACAAGTCATCATCAATTCGAAAACGATCCATCATAAGGTTATTGATAAAGGTGTGTCAACTTGCATCATGTCTGTTTCTTGTTGGAAAGCGATTGGGTCTCCGACTTTGAGCCAGTCTCCCACGACGCTGGAAGCCTTTGATGGGAGAGAATCTCGTCCCTATGGTATCCTTCAACAATTTCCGATTACTTTGGAAGGGAAAATCGTTGAAGTCGAAGTTGAGGTTGTTCACACAAATATTACTTACAACCTCCTTCTGGGCTAGAGTTGGACATATTCCATGCGTGCTGTGGCTTCGTCCCTCTTCCGTGTCATTCGTTTCCCTCACCAGGGGAAAATTGTTACAGTAGACCAGCTCTCCTTCTTCGCTTCTTCTTCCTAAGGCAATGTTCCTTTTGTGGAGCATACCTCCATTTCTTTCGAGAGTGTGGGAGTCGGTCTCTTGAAAGATCCCGCCCTCATGGGTGTTTTTCACTCCCACCTCTGAACCTTGCTTCCCTCGGTTTGGTATCTACTGGTTCTAATTCCTCATTGCACCCTACTGTGACACTCGGTCCCTTTGCACAAGGGGGAATTGATCCTCTAGCTTGTAAACCTCACTTGGCCGGGGGGCACAGGCAGATCATCAAGGTTGTTGATCATCTTATAAAACAGGCCGAGACAACCCCTACATTATCTAGGCCGGTTAAGCAACAATGTGATGGGGAAAGTACCGAAATGGGCTTGACTTAAACCAAGTATCATGCGTGCACTCTCTTTTTTGTATATACGTGTGCTTTCAGCAAGTGTGTTGTGTGTGCATGTTTTCATGTTTTTGTCTTGGTGTGTCGGCGCGATTGTCACTTATTGTGTCTTCTTGCTTCTTGGATAGATGTCTGGATCACCTTACGTTGGTTTCGCTGATGGCGCCTCCCGCAGTACACACAACTTGTCATCTGCGGCATGGGTGATCTACGATCCTCGTGGTGAGTTAGTAGACATTCAAGGGTTTTAAATAGGTTATACAATGAACAATTTCACTGAATATAGTTTTTTGATTGAATTATTAGCTGAGGCAATTAACCTCAGCATTCGAACATTCGTTGTGAACTTGGACCCTCAGCTTATCGTCCACCAACTCAATGGGTGTTATTCCGTCAGAGATCATCGGATCTTAAGGTTGTATTTGCATGTTAAGTTGTTAGAAAGGGATTTTTATTTCATTACTTATCAACATATTCCAAGATGACTTAATATGTTAACCGATGCATTAGCTAATTATGTGTTGGACAGGCATTTGCATAACATGTAGTTCAACATAATACAAGAAGCATAAAGTACAATAAACCATAAAACATATGTATAGATATATATATGTGTGTGTGTGTGTCCAGAATGTTTGCACCCCGTGCATCATCAAAAAATAATACATGTTTATCTGAATACATCTGGAGACAACATGTCTCTCAAAAAATATGCATAAAAAGAAAATGCCTAGATATCTAGTCCCAGTGGTGCTCATGGTAGCATGTCACCAGTCGCACTAAACATCTCAGGAGCCGGTGGATGCGAGTTGGCACCCCCACCGTGTGCCTCTGGTACACTAGTGGGACATCCGCTAGCCGAGCGTAATCTGGAATCCCTCGACTGATAGCTTTGAGGTTCTAAATAAGCTCTCCTTTGTCATCTCCCTCCTCCTGAGGATCCGCTCCTACTACTGCTGCTATTGGGTGTCTCCTCGCAATGGGAGACATGCTAGCCAGATGCTCTGGGCCAACATCTGCATATGCATATAAAGGTCATTAGGACAACCATGCACTAAACAAAAAAAAATCATAAAAACACAAAATAAAAAAACGAGATCATACCAATCTCCTCGTCCCAGTCCTCTCCCTCCGGTAGAGGGAGGTCAGGGTCTCCAGTGAAGTCTACCCCTGCATATGCCTAGTCCTCCATCACAATAAGTTGGCAACGAAGCCACCCAAAAAACTCAGGTCTAAAAGACATCTGCTGACTGCCACCACCCCTGGGCATCAGTTCCGCCCATCGAGCCATCCTCAGCTCTCGAGGTGCCGGGTCAGGAACAAAGGCCCCTTGGACCTGGAAGCTTGGCATGGGTTCCAAGAACATCGTCACCAAGATGGAGCCATATCTGAACTGCTACAACTTTCCCTGCTTGGCCTTGGTCAACTGCCTCTTCATATTGGTCATCACTGCTGACACCCAATTGAAGACTGTCGGACTAAGGCACTCTGTTGCCAGGATCAGATGGTTTTTCGTAGCTTCATGGGGCGCCTGTGCCCTCGAAGCTTGTGTGATGGTAAACAGAAATGCTCTAAGTGTTAAGTCCAGGACGGTGGGGATATCCACCTTCGAGCTGCCCTGCCCGTATCTTGCACCTGGGCAAACTCGGACCTTCACCTCCTCCATCTTCCCTCCAGATGGCCTCCTCCATCTTCTCTCTCAGTCGAGGTACTAGCCTCCATTGTGACAATCTAGTGAGGAAGTAGACATCAGATATGTCTAACTCCAATACTTGGTCCTGTATTCGGAACACCTGTTCCTGTACGTCCCACAAGTTCACCAAATACTGTAAAAGCTCTGGCTGAGCTTGCAAATAGGACAGCAGGAAAAACTTCTTGAGCCCACATGCTCTGAGAGCCTCCATGCAGTCCTCATCTGCTAAGTCCAATGTGTCCACTTGGTCATGTTCTCATTCTTTCAACACAATCACCATTTTTGTGTATTTCCTTGCAAACACAAGCCCAAAACAACAAATCAAATCCTTGTATAACTTGAAATTGCAGGAAAATTGGTTCAAATTTGTTGGAAATTGGCCAAAAAACCCACGCGGCCGTTGGCGCGACTGTTTCTAAAACAGTCGCACCCATGGGCGCGTGCCCTTTGGGAAAGTTGCCCCATTGGCGCGGGTCCGTGCCCGAAACTCGCGCCAATGGGTGCAACCCTTAAATTTGAAATCCTCCCTATAGGGGATGAAAAAGCAATTTAAAACAAATTTCAAACGGATAGAAATGGAGCAAAAGACGAGACCTCTTACCTGACACTGATGATGCTCCAAATGGTCCACTGGATTTGTGCAATCGCTAACTGAAGGTCGCACTCCAAAAGCCCTAATGTCGCTCTCCAAAGGTAAAAAGTGAAAAGTAATTTTTTTATTTACCATTTTCACCATTTTATAACTTTCTGACCCCTAAATAGGTTTTAAAAGTCATTTTATGGATATTTTAATGAATATTTGTGTCGAAAATGGATTTTACGTCGGTTTCTTGTGCAGCGACAGGTGTTTGCACAGCTTTGGTGGAAAAACGAGTTGTATTTTATACTTTTTCGGACTCGATAAATACACGAAAAAGTCACTTTGGAGTCATCTTTTGCTCTTTTTTGACTCTCTAAACATGAAAAGAATGTCGAGTTGGTCCTCTCGACTCGTTAAATGGAAATGAGAGGCGGTCGTCTTTAAACCCTTTTCTGACCGTTTAAAAACAAAAAGATTGTCAGACCCTTGCCGCTTCCAGTTCGTTAACGATTACGAAGCGACATGGTTTTGATCGCTCTTTTACTTTTTCAGATCAGAATCAATACTTATGAAAAGTACTCCTCGGTTGTAATGATCGGGCGGTTTTATCGAGCATTGTTTTATACTTTTTCGGGCTCGAGAGACATAACTTTATGAAAAAGGACACCCCTGGAATTTACTTTTCCGCTGTCTTTTCAAACTCTCTAAACATGAAAAGACACTGAGTTCTTCCTTTGGCAGACTCGTTAAAACTAAATGACATTGGATTCCATCGAAATGACGCCTCCCAAATCATATACTATCCCCGTCAAGCTTGTCATCCAAAAAATAACTGGGGTACTCGCCAGAAATGGTGGGGGAATAAAGGAACCACAATTATCGTTGTTTCGGTAGTATGTTGCTCTCGAGCATGGCACTTGTCTGCATTTGTGTCTGAGTGGGGACATCTCATCTTGTTTTACACTTGCCTCCATGGGTTTAGGTTATCTTGTTTGACCTCTCATCTACTCATCGCCTTGTCACCATGACCCCTGATCATTTGATGTCAAATACTGCCAAGTCCACTGTCGTGCTGCCGATATGTTCAAGAGAAGTTGACCTCTGCATAATACTTAACCTCCCTCTGATACCTCACACAAAACATTTTATCCTTCTCTGTCTCATGTCGATGATGTGGGAAACATTATGTCCCACCTTCGATCAAGGTCACTTCCTGTCGACTTCATCTCATTATCCAGGAAGTTGACTTAGAGACTCCCTTCAGGTACCTTGGAGCCTGCATGCCTCAATGGCAGGTTCTTCGTGCTCGATGCGAGGTTTTCATCATTGGCCTCTGATCGAATGATTCTACGGGTGTACGACACCGGCTCACTGATTCGCACGCCGTGGATTGTACCTATAGTACCTTGACGACCATTGTCATTATTGGTGGTACCTCTTGCGTCTATTAACAGTTTTCATCATTGACTGGTAATCAGACAATGTTCTTGCATGTTCGACTTCGACTCCCATATTCGCATGCTTGAACTTGTACTTTGTTCAGATCGAGATGGAGCGCAAGACCCTGGATTTTGTCTGTTGAGATATAGGTTGCATTTTTTGGTTTATTATCATGACTACATGACTCATTCACTGGATGGCTGCAACCATGCCTGAGTCTATTCATCGATCCTCGCTGGATGGCTGCGTCCATACCTTGGATCCAGATTTCTATGTACTCTGCTATGGATGGCTACGCCCATACCATGTACATCATGTACTTGAGATATCAGTTGTACTTCGTGCGGGTTCTCCAGTGGCCATGCTTTCAGTCGACCATGTTCTTGTAAAGCATTTCACCCTTCTCTCTCTCAGGGTTCATGCTTTAGGGGGCATCTGTTACACAATATTTTGTCACCGTCCCTGTTATCCCTTCTCCTGCACATTGGAGGACCTATTCCGGGACCTGTGAGAAGTGACATAACCTGAAAACACCTGAATTGTATCCCCTTGAGTATGTACTTCATATGCCCTGAAGACACCTTCTGCAAAATACCCATAAATATAGTCCTTTTTCCATTGGCATTGTTCCACACTGTATCACTCGCGCCAAAGGGGGAAATCCTCCAAAGAGGGCATGCTAGCTGGCACTCTGTATCAGAGTCACACTAGTGCCAACCCAGTTGGGTAAATTTTTTAACAAACCAACTTGCGAAGGTTCTTCCTAACCTATTCATGAACTGATTCCAGTTTGAGTTAGTTCAGTTGGGCTTCGAATCTCCATGGAAGGGAAGTAGTTCCCCACCTTTCATGGAAGCTTCCTAATGATAAGGGCAATCCCATGAATCTTGTGGATGATCTTATCTCCTTCTCCTCTCTCTATATAAGCTTTTTCTTTCACCTTTGACAATCTAGTTAGTAATTCTACTCTCCAAACTCCGAATTCTAAGTCCCAAAATTTGACAATTGCTAAGCTCATGATACAAGAGGCCTTGTTCATCCCCATAAGGCTATATCTTTAAGAAGGAGATCCATGTCCAAGTAACCAAGGAGAGAGAGGCTTGTTCCCCATCCCCTACAAGCTTTGCAAGGCATGTGTTGCTGATCACCCATCCAAAGGAGGATTGCGACGAGCTAAAGTGAAAGAACGGGAGCGAAAACTCTTCTACGAATACTAGCATTGGGTTCGAGGTAGGCCCTCATCATCGTTCTTTATTTTGCAATTAGGAACCTGCGTGTTAGTGTTGTTTGATTGTTGCTAGACCCCATTTAGGCTAGTGGGATCGCCTATGTCCGTAGAGGGGATTTACCTGTACAACAATATGCATGACCACAAGGATGTTGATGATTTCTTTGTATTCAGACATGTATGTGTAATTAACTCGAAGGGTTGATTGCTTTGTTTTTAAACATCGATGTAATGTAATATTGACTTGGAAAAATTTGATTTGATCTCCAAGATGGAGATACTGATGAAGTGTTTCATCTTTGAAAAAAGAATCCTATAGTTCTTTTTCTACACGCTTGACTTGAAGGGTCAATTGTCTTAAAGGCATGTTTTATTGTCTTGTTATCTAGTCAATCATTTTTATGTAGATATAAAGACATGGAGGTGTTCACAAGATGTGAAATCTGTTTCTTTTGATGTAGCAAGAGTTTAGGACATCCAGTTGTTGTCTGTAATTCTGTTGTTGTTAACAGTTGTTGTTGACAATATGTCAAATAGATACAAATGTAAATTTTTGTGAAGAATATGTAACTTCACATTTGTTTGAGCCACCTTGGATCAATGATTAAGGAAGAGAAGTTCAAACTACCTTCTGTAAGCTTCTCAGTAGGAGTTATGCATGAAGTCAAGGAGGAAGACAGTTCTTCCTAGGAGGACCAACACATCTAGGAAGGAAAGTGTTCAAAGGCCTTAGTTCAGAGGCACTATCTAAAGCAAGTGTATGGAGGCTAAAAGAAGAGGGTGTCGTACTCTCATCTACTATTCAGATCAATATGTCAGTCTTTTGGGGTCCAAAATATTTCCAATGGGGAGGAATGATCAAAAAATGATCCTAGATGACTTTTTACTGATAAAGGAAAGTCAAAGGATGCTTCTGAAAATAGTCCCATTGCATATATCTCTTCAATCTGAATCTAATGCAATTTGAATGGACCAAAACAGACTCTGGATGAAGGAGTTATTGTAAAATGAAAATTGTCCAATATCCTTAGAAAATGAGGCAATTTCATTAATCTTCAAACTATATTGAAAATGTTGATTTTTGGTATAAGCTCATGGGCCAATCCACAACTGACACATGGTAGGCCAGGATTAGGCCACACGACCCTGTTTGATTGGCCAAAAATTCAATGGCTACGTCAATAAGACATGTGGCAACCCGGGAAAGAGTAGAGGGTGTCTTATGATGTCAGCACAACGAATGATGTGGTAGTTAGAGATTGGTTCAGATCTTCGATAATGAAGAACAGGGTCAAAGGCAAAGGATCATCTGATCAAAGGAGATCAATGCATTTTATAGCTAAAGCTACAAGCAAGTGAACCTGAGGCATTTATGAACAAAACAGTGAAGGATTTGAGTTCCGCAGTAAACAGTATTTCAGGCAGGCTTTAGGTAGTAAGTGGTATTGGAAGGGCTTCACCAGATTACATACACCAGCTAACACGTAGCATGCCATAGGAGAGAGAAAAATTCTTTTTCGAGTGGGTAATCTTTGTGCAAGTGGGCCACCCGAAATGGTTATCAGCCGTTGGATTGGAGATCATGGATCAAATAGTGGAGATTGAGAAGACTATTTGATGATCAGGTTTAGCACAAACGGTTGGATTATGGGACAGATCAATGGTCCAGGATGAACTCGACCGCAAAAGCTTACAGGCTTGCATGTCCCTAAATGCCAAGTTTATATCATCCATATGGGTGTCCAGCAGTTGCATAAAACTAAACGGCTACCCCTGATGGTTAGCCTGGGGAAATGGATGAAGTTAGCAAATGCACTAAGTTTAGAGAAAATTCAGTAGGATAACTAAATTTGGTTAAAGTTATCAAATAAAAATAAAAGAGAGGGAGAAGAACTGGGACCCATAGCTTAAAGACTTATGACGAGCGCTTCCATTATAGCTATCAGATGGATAAAAGGGATCAACGATTCTGATTGAATCAGTGATCACTAATTGGAATGGTTAAAGGACCGTGAAGTGGCAATATTTCCAATGCATCGATAGCCGATAAGGTTGATCAGAGCGATCGAGGAAAACAAAGCAAAGGGGAGCATTGCATATGCGACATACGATGGGTGGACCCAATGATGTTATAGATGCAAATCTATTTCCCTTTGAGATCCAACCTAGTCCTTTCAAATGGATTTTTCATGTATTTCCATGTAATATTATATATGGACAAAAATGTGTTATATCGGGGATTTGTGCAGAGGAGAGCCGAACGGTCGGTTTCACCACACTCGTCGATCCCTTTCCATTTGTAAACTTTTCTTGTGCCTTAAGCGTTTTGTTTTAACAAAACGCGTCCAACACTGAAAAGGGAGGTGAATGGATAGAAGCTATAGAGCTAGAGAAGCTTAAGGGCCATAGAGCTAGAGAAGCTTAAAGGCCTAAGAGCTAAAGAGCTAGAGAACCAAATGGCAAACAGGGCTAGAAAACAGAAAAGAGATCAAATGATCAAGCTATTGCTGATGTCTGAGGTGTGCTGAAGACAGAAGAAGGAGTTCTAGAGATAGTTAATAGAATTCTGAGGGAGTTGGTGTAAGCTAGAGCTCAAGATAGCTCAGAGCACTAATTGAAGGAGTCTAGTCCAGAGAAGCCTAGATTTGTTTGTAGAGTAAGGACAGCCAGGGATAAATATGACATTCTAAGCCCATTGGTTTAGTTGTAAACCTATGGAGTTGAGTGTGGAACTTGTAAAAGAATTTAAGCCATAATCATAAAGAGCCTAGTTGAGTTGACTAGAGCTCACAGAGACGTAGCCCAAGAGGTTTGGGTGAACTCCTAATTAAATTGTTGTTATGTGTGTTGGTTATTATTCACATTATTTGTTGTTATATGTTTTTATATCAGTTTAAGCAAATCAACTTAAAGCACTTAACAGTTAAAGGCAAACACAAACATATACCTATTTCAAGTTAGTTATTCCGCATTTGTCAATATAAGCCTAGATCTTGGGAATATATAAGCTTTGGAGTGGGAGAGGTTCTTGTAAGCATGACAAGAAACCCTTAGTTCCCCATTTACGATCACCTATGTACAATATGTATAAGCACAACATAGTTCAATAGGTCACACTAAAGTTTGCCCACAACCAGGCACAGTCCAAGGGTTTCTATATGAGAACTCATGGGAGGAAAATATCATATGGTTTTCTAGTGTGTTTCGATGCGAAAGGAAGTCAAACTACCCAACCTAGATTTTTTGACCATGTCAGGGATAGTCTAACATAATCGTACTCTCAAAATCAACCTGAGGAAATAAGGGAGGATCAAGACATAAAGGAGGTACAAGACTCTCGTCAACAAGTGGTAAGGAATTGGACAATTCGCCGGTGAGTTTGGTAGTAGAATCCCAAGACTTGACTTGGTCCATGGGGGGAAATTCCAAGGAACATAGGGAAGGTTCCCCCTAAGTCGATTCAAGATTTAAAGTTACAGACTCTACTTGTTCCACATCGGGGAGATTAGAGGCATGAAGAGGCATAACCTCCCTATGATGATCAATATGTGAATCCTTTTGGGTTGTGTTATATTCTTTCCACAAATAGCCCCCCTAGTTAACCGGAGGGGTAGAGGGGGGGAAGAGCACCCCCTTCCTTTCACCGATTGCATAGAGAGGGGGAGGGTAGGCCCCATCTACGGGATCCGGGGCAACGCCATGGGGAAAAGTTTTTTGGACCCTATATTAGATTGGGCTGACCTACCTATGGTTTTGTGCATGGTTTTCGTACATGTTTTTAGGCGTGATGGTTTTCGTACCATTGTATTGGATGCTTCAGCATGTATAAATATGTATTGTAACATTGAAAGGAACATAATGAAAACTCAAGTTGGTAGTCCCGGTTTTGGGATCTAGGGGAAATCTCTGTGTATATGTGTTTTATGTTTTATGCTCCTGCATTCCTTATTTTCTATGTTTTAGAATTTGTATGTAGGTAATTTCTATATGGGGTTAAAACCTACATTTGGTATCAGAACTATTTTGGCTTCAAGGGGATGCCTTTGTTGCTGAGGGGTTTAACTCGGGCCTGTGGTAGACCCTGTTTAGCAGGAGATCTATGGGATCAATTCTGGTGGTGAAATAACATGGTAAGTAGTGGAAAGATAGAGATTGATAAATTTAATGGTCAAAGTTTTCAGTGATGGAAACTCAATATTGAGGATTTGTTGGTGGACAAATATCAATGGATTGTGGTAGATTCAGGTACTAAACCAATGGGAGTGTTTTATGAAGAATGGAAAAATTTGGATCGGAAGGCAAAGAGCACAATACAATTGTGTGCCTCAGATTCAGTATTTTTGAATGTATCAGGGGAAGCTACGGTGAAGGCTTTGTGGGACAACTTAGGGACTTTGTACCAATCTAAGTCTCTGGTGAATAAGCTATTCCTACGGGAAACTATTTATAACTTGAGGATGAAAGATGGAGACTTAGTGACAGAGCATATGAACGCATTTAATACTATGGTAAGTTAGTTATTATCTGTTGATATTAAAATTTCAGATGAAGATAAGTGCATCAGTTTGTTGTGTTCTCTATCAGATTCGTGGGATAGTCTGGTTATTGCAATAGGCAGCAATGAAACTTCCTTGTAGTTTGAAGAAATAGTCTCATCCTTGTTGATGGAGGAGATGAGACAAAAAAATATGGAGAGCCATAATGGTGATGTCTTGTCTATATGAGTATGGTCCTAGAGCATAAACAAAAATAATTCATATAGTGGGAGATCTAAATCTAGAGGGAGATCTAAATCTCGAGGAAAACATGTAAAGGTGGTCTGTTGGAAATGTGGAAAGGAAGGGCACTACAAAAGGGATTGTAAATCTAAAGCTCCTAACAAAGGAAAGGGATCTGATGATGCTCCTTCTACGGAGGCGAAAAACACCTTAGATGAAGGTGGGGATGTGTACTTGGCTTCTTCAAGTACACATGTAGATCATGAGGCATGTTTGATTGACTCAGGTGCATCCTTTCACTTTACTCCCCATAGAGAGTGGTTCTACGAGTATGAGAAATATGATGGTGGTGATTTCTTCTTGGGGGATGATAGGAAAGCTAGAATCATTGGTTGCGGAAAGGTAAAGTTGAAGTTGGAAGATTGAAGGATCAGAACACTTCCGAATGTTCTGTATATTCCTGCATTAACTAGAAATCTAATTTATGTAAGCAAGCTGGATGATGCTGGTGTAAAAATAGTGTTCGAGAAAGATACTTGCAAGATGGTTTGGGGAGCACTAGTATTGATGTGGGTAGTTTGGATTGGAACTTTTTACAAGCTACAAGGTAGCACTTTTATTGATGGGTGCAACATTTCTATGGTTCCTAAAAGTGGAGCAGAAAAGCTAGTGGACTTTGTAGAAAATACCATGCTATGGAATCAAAGGCTTGAACATATTGGAGAGAAGGGCCTTCAAATACTTCATGTTAAAGGTATGGTAGAAGGTATGACTAATAGCTCTCTGGATTTTTATTTCTGTGAAAATTGTGTATATGGGAAGCAGAGTTAGGTGAGTTTTCCCTTTGGTGGTAAGAGGGAAAAACAAATATTAGAGCTTTTGCACAGTTATGTGTTTGGACCTGTGAAGGTTCCATTACAATGTCAGATGATCCAAAAATACAATCTTATCATAGGTTATAAAATTAGAATAAAATAATTATTAATTTAAGATATTAAATTAATAATTATTATTCTAGAATGTTTAATTATTTAGAATTAGCATTTTGGTGTAACTAGATATGACTCTCCAAATGTGTCATATCTTAGGCTCTATTTTAGGACATTTGTTAGCTAGTTGGTTTGAATAACATTTATTGTAAATGGACACGTGTTATGTAATAAGTGATCCATAATTGGAGGTAGTTAGGACATGGAGCTTATAAATAGCTCATTGTAAGAGTGTTTGGATGTTCAGGTGTAAACTCTTGCAAAATCAATTATGTAATTATTTTTTCCTAATTAATAAAACTACGTGTCTGAGGACACTTCTGCCATTACATTGTGTAAGTATGTGTACTATGTATCATTTATAGATGACTTCTCAAGGAATACATGGATATATTTCCTCAAGAAGAAATCTAAAGTCTTTGACAGGTTTAAAGAATTTAAGGCTCTGGTGGAAAACCAGATAAAGAAGAAGATAAAGGTGCTGAGAACAGATAACAGTGGAGAGTTTTGCGGCAATGAATTTAAAGAATTTTGTAAGAAGTGTGGTATAGCACAACAAAATACTGCTCCATACACACCTAAGAAAAATGGAGTTGTAGAAAGAATGAACAAGACATTGATGGAAAGGGAAACAAGCATGCTCAATGGTGTCGTGTTAGGATAGGAATTCTGCGCAGAGGCGGTGGAGACAACATTTTACTTAGTCAACAGATCACCTTCATCAATGTTGGAGGATAAAACTCCACAAGAGGTATGGACTAGTAAGAAACCCTCTCTTTAACATCTGAGGGTATTTGGATGTGATGCATATGTACATGTTCCAAAGGAGAAAAGAAAAAATTTGTGTAGTAAATCTAAAAAGTGCATCTTTATTGGGTATTAGGATGGTTTAAAGGGTTATAAGCTCTAGAACCATGTAACAAGGAAGGTTGTGTACAACTGAGATGTGGTGTTCAGAGAGGTGAAATGTGTTATTAAACATGAAGTCCCATTAAAGGAACCTAAAAAAATAGAGTTTGAGCTAAAGGAGGAAGAATCAGACTCTACAATAGAAGAGGAATCAGAAGATGAAGAGCCATAAACCCCAGGTGTGAGAAGATTAGTTTGGGAAAGAAGGCAGCCATAAAGGTATAGTACATCTTCTTTCTGTTCAAATTTTGCTTTATCTATTACTGATGATGATCCCAGAACTATGAAGGAAGCAGTAGATTCAGAGGATGGAAAACTCTGGAAGCAGTCCATGGTTGATGAAATGACATCATTGCACAAAAATGAGGCTTGGGATCTGGTGGAGTTTTCGTCTGGAAGGAAACCCATTGGCAGCAAATGGGTGTTCAAGAAGAAGACAAATGTAGAAGGAAAGGTCGAGAAATACAAATCTCGGTTGGTAGAAAAAGGTAACTGTCGGGTGTCAGGAATTTATTTTGGTGATATTTTCTCTCCTGTTGCTAAGGTAGCTTCTATTAGATTACTTTTAGCTTTTGTTGTTTCTTTTGATTTTGAGGTAGAATAGATGGATGTAAAGACAAAACTTCTTCACATGGATTTGGAAGAAGAGATCTAAAGAAATGGTATGCAAGTTAAAGAAGACTTTGTATGGGTTAAAACAGTCACCAAGGATGTGGTATCAGAAATTTGATACATTTATATAGGGACTTGGCTTCACCAAAAGCAAAGAAGATCACTGTGTGTATTCTAAATTAATTGGTGACCATGTTATTTATCTAGTCTTGTATGTGGATGATATGTTGCTGGTTGGAAATTATAAAGAAATTATTCAGGATTTGAAGACCCAATTGTCCTCCAAATTCGACATGAAATATCTTGGTGCTGCAAACTATATTTTGGGCATGGAAATTAAAAGAGATCAGGTGAAGAGGAAGCTCTTGTTAAACCAGAGGAATTATGTTGAGACAATACTGTAGAGGTTTAATATGCATGACAGTAAACTTGTGAAGATTACTATTCCTGTAGGTGTGAAGTTATCTACTGAACAGTGTCCCAAGACACAGGAAAAGGAAGAGGACATGTCCCGTGTTCCATATGCAAGTGAAATTGGTAGTGTGATGTATGCAATGGTCTGTACTAGACTAGAAATTGCACATGCAGTGGGAGTATTGAGCAAGTTTATGTCAAAACCTGGGAAGGAGCACTGGACAGTAGTGAAGCGGGTTTTTACGTATTTGTGTGGCACTAGTGATTATGGTTTGTGCTACCAAAGAAGACCAAGATTCAATAGAGTATTGAATATTCATGTCTTTGTTGATGTAGACTGGGCTGGAGATCTGGATTAGAGAAGATCTACAAGTGGGTATGTGTTTAGCCTATTTGGAGGTGTAGTTAGTTGGATGAGTAGGAAATAATTTGTAATGGCATTATCAACTACAGAGGTAGAATACATGGAAGCCACTCATGCAAGCAAGGAAGCAATTTGATTGTAGAGATTGTGTTCAAGTCTGGGGTTAGTATAGGGAGCTATAAGGATAGATTGTGACAGCCAAAGTGCAATTTTCTTGGCAAAGAACCCTTCTTATCATTCAAAGACAAAGCACATTGATGTTCAGTATCACTTTGTGAGGGATGTGATAGAAAACAAAAAGGTGTTGCTGGTAAAGGTGGACACTTTGAAGAATACTATAGATGCATTAACAAAATATGTGAGCTCTGAGAAGTTCTCTTGGTGTAGAGAAACAATGGGCGTTGCAAGGCTGGATAAATGACTAAGCTCTCCTATGGAAAGAAAACAACAAGTGGGAGAATGTTGGGTTGTGTTATATTCTTGCCATGGATAGCCCCTAGTTAACCGAGGGCTTAGAGGGGGTGGAGACCCCCCTTCATTGCATCCATTTCACAACGAGGGGATCATAGGGGGGACGGGGTCTGGGGCATCGCCCCAGGGAATTTTTTTTTGGACCCTATATTAGGTTGGGTAGACCTACCTGTGGTTTTGTGCATGGTTTTGCGCACGATGGTTTTTGATCCATGGTATTGGATGCTTTGGCATGTATAAATAGGTATTGTAACATTAAAAGGAACATAATGAAAAATCAAGCTAGTAGTCTCGTTTTGGGATCCAGGGAAAATATCTGTGTATATGTGTTTTATGTGTTATGCTCTTGCATTGTTTATTTTCTGTGTTTTAGAATTCATATGCAGGTAATTTGTGGATGAGGTTAAAACCTACAAATCCATGACCTCAAAAATTACTTGTTGAGAAGAAGACTCGTTTTCAAGGGAGTCACATGGAGCAAGCAAAGTGATGACCCATGTGGGAAAAGGAATCTAGACATAATCCATATTATGATGGATTTTTTGACCAGCGTTAGGAGGTACTGATGGGACTGATAGAGAGGAAATCTCTTCCACAATAGGTGGCGAAGGATTCTCACTAGCTTGATCAATTTCCATAGAATTAGGTAGTATCACCCAAGAATTAGGAGGTTTATGGGGCCCGCAGGTGTCGAAATAGATCATATGGATAGGAGTAGTGGTAGGAGTAGAAGGACTATAGGGTGGAAGGAGTTAAGGAAAAAATCCCATAAGAGCTTAAATTTTAAAGAGTCTAGCTCCAATACTCTGAAATTGACCAAGGTGATCTCCCATGAGTGGTACAAAATTCCTCATGGTGGAAATATGGGCTGGCAACACACATAAGTCTACTTGATCGATAGTGAGAAATTTTCCTTCATGAGTAAAGTAAAGTAAATAGAAAACAGACGAGATGACTCTGGTCATCACTTAAAAGAAACTACAACTAAGGAGTAGGTTGTAATCTAACTTGGAATCGACAACTTCAACATCAACATATATAATTTTCTCTCCTAACCCAATGGAAAATTTTGGAAGAACCCCCTTAGGTACAAATTTATGTCCATCAAAAGCTTAGAGAGTCATGTTGGATGTGGCAAGAAACAAAGAGCCAAGAGCCTTCTAGAAGGATACATACATAACAGATGTGGACGAGCCTTCATTCACCAAAGTGCGATGAATATTCCGATGGAAAATACACACAATGATTTGAAAAGAAACATGAAGGGAAAGGAAAGGAGCAGATTTGTTGGTGTAAAAAGTGATGAGACTAGAGTAAGACATGTAAATGCCACCAATGGCATACAACAAGACTTTGCGCTACTGAGGACAACTTTGTGAGACCTCCAAGGGAGACATGGCACAATAAGCTTGGGCAAGATCTTCAAAAATACAATAATGTTGAGTGGCCCTGGCAGATTGTGTTGTCTTATGAAGAACACCCTTGGGAGGGTAATAAACAAGTTCCACATAGTTATCCAAAGTGCAAGGTCCTGTTAGTGCCTAAATCTACCTCAGGTTGAGAAAGGTAGGATCTAGGATAACATCAAACCATGCTTAACATGGTAGCTAGCCCTACCAGGTCAGGAGAGGGCTCTCTCCTTGTCAATCTTAGCAAAATATGATCAATGAGGCTTGAGATGACTGATGTGAATACTGATATTAGGCTAGGTATGTGTTCAGAAGATTTTGATTGAATTTAATGATGTTTTGTTGGCTCAAATGTGAAAGGCAGATTTGGGTCCGGGGAATGAGGTTCAGTTTCGCAGAGATCTCTATGGGGCGAGGTAGGCAAATGGTTTGGTACTTCAAATTGAGTGAGATGGAGAGATTTTATACTAGTGAGAAGTTGAAGAGGGCATGAAAGTCTCAGGGATCCTCTTCAAACAACTGAAAACATAAATAACTAAACAAACCCTAGGTAGAGCACTGCAAATCAATGAATTCTACCTTTATCCTTGTTTGATTTAGTTAAGATGAAGCAAAGAGAGATGATGGCATACATAAAACACATGTTAACTTACAATTATAGAAGGAAACACAATACCAAATCAAGATGCCACATGAATCCCATAAAGTGTTGCAAACCCTAGTCTATTCCTTAGCCAAACCACTGAAATGAGTATACAATGAAGCTCTAAGCTTTTTCGAAAATCCAACCATGCTAATAACTAAAAAATCACAAGATATAGGCAAAACCCAACTCATCCTAGCCTCTAGGGGTCGAGCTCATAAGTTTAAGAGCTATTCCAACAAATTCTAAACTGAGAACTAAATATTAGGTAGTGGAAAAGCTTGCTTCTAAAAACTAGGGGACTGATTCACTCAGTTGCAAACTACCTTTTCATGGACGAATCTACCTCTATGAGTGAAAATCTAGCATAATTACATCAGGATCCATCAAATTACATTAAATTACATCATTATTTTGGCATTTAAAAGAAGAAAAGTCAAACTATCAAGAAACTAGGTGAAAGACATAGTATTTTTGGTCAAACTGAGAAAAATTTCCCCAATGCACCACACTGATTTCCCTATGCGTAACACCTTTTTGTAGCTACTTTTGGAGGCCTTCCCAATGTCCAAATTTTCTCCAAGTGTGCTTGTTGGAAATATATTCCTGTCTACTTTCCAGAACAAGTGTAATTTTTGAATTTAGCCTCCATTTTCCCCTCCAAAACTGAGTTCTCCCAACAATGCTTCCTGTGTGTCCAAAAAGGGGCAGAAAGTTCATTTTTTAGGTGTTTATGACCTTTTGGGAAGCTCAAAACCTGTCAAAAATTCTTGTCCATTGGTAGGAATGCATATTTTTTCATGAAAAATCTATAAATTCTGAGCTTTCCTCAAAAGGAGGTCTCCATCAAAAGCGAGCGCCGGGTGGCGCGGCGCATTGGGCAGAAAAACCTGTTTTTTGTGCTAAAAATTCCAAAATTGCAAAAAGTGTCCCAGATTTTTTGAAATTTGGGTTGAGTGTTCTCCATTAAGTGCTATGTTGGACCAAGGAAGCCTCAGCCAATATCTGAAGTCTATCTTGCTATTTTCGCTTACTTGATGCCTTCTTCAACTTGGCCTTCAAGTTCCTGAATCTTGCCTTGCAACTTTTGTCTTTCACCAAGTAATGGTATGCCATGTGCCTCAACATAGTTTTCTCCCTGTTGGCCTTCTCTAGAAACTTTTATAAGTGGATATTTTCCCTCTCAAGCCAAGACTCATGATCAACATTGATTTCTTGTTTAGGTGGTGTGAGCTTCACTTTCCTCCTCTTGACAGCTTTTACAGCTCCATAATGGTTTGTTGATCCTCTAGCTGCTTGTTTCTTTGCTTTAGGTATTTTATTATCCACTTGGCTCTTTCTAGGTTGAGGGACAAATCATTAATGTCCTCCTTTTTCTCCTGAATGATCTCCTTGAGCTTTGAGCTTTGTGGGCCCAAATCAGTGTCATCATCCTGAATGAGAATGAAATCTGTCGCCTGCCCTTCTGAAGGTCCCTCATCATGTAATGGTTGCTCACCTTTCTCCCGAACTTGTGCTACTGATGTAGGAAATGAGACACCTTCCACCTCTGGTGGAGATAATACTTTCTTTGTTGCTGCAAACAACCTTCTAGTGCCCTTTTGATAGGTGACAAACACTGGCACACTAGCGGTCTATGTCTCATGACTCTCCTACTGATGTGAAGGTCCACCTGTCTCATGAAAAGCTGCTAGAGGTGCTTGAGGCCTTGCGAAGACCTCGTGAGAAATGAAATCCTCCCATGAGATGTTCTGTAAACCAAGCTGATGTAAGACCACAATTTTAATTAGTGAAAAATGATATATGTTGTTATGCTGCTATTGAGGAGTCTTCCTTTACACTAAGGTGGTCATCTTCTCGATGTTTCAACAAATAAAGTAGGGGAGATTCATCATTCTCACCCTTGTAAAGTGCATCAAAAATCTCATGTGATAGGCATATAAGCAAGAAAACTGGCCCTCACAGCTAAAATACTTAATTATGAGTTTCATCAAGGGAGCATATGAGTCTTTCAGATACCGAAAGGGAAAAATTATGCTAAGAAGTATCTGATAACCAGCCTTTATGTAAGGCTCATAATGTTCTCTATCAATCTACTGCCTTTTATTCCACTACTGATTGACATTTGCAATGCTACTTGCTAGAGAAATAGACTCCAGTGTCAAGGTGAATGTCACACCTGCTAGAATGACTTGGTCATTATGTAGATGGAGCACAAACAACCTGGCCAACTCGTGATGGTACTGGTCTCTCTCCACCATCTCACAGAACTGATAACAGTATTGGTGTTAAAAGCATGTGACAACAAGAGGGTAGGCCTGTAGCTCGATAAGTGAAGTAGGTTCTTCTTGTATATGCTTACCACCCTTATGAGGTCTCGATGGTGCATGCATTTCTGTAGGAGAATCACTGTGTGTCTCCTCATATCTGTCATAGGAAGGATCAGATTCCATATTTGCCAAATGTTTGAGTTCTCTTAGACGAGTATGAAGAGATTTATTTTGTCTTAGGTTTTGTTGTCAAATGTATGAAAATGTATAAGGGACGGTGGAGGGAGAGGGTATGAGGGGTTTTGGGAATATTTGTTGACAGGATTTTGGGGAATAGGGGGTTTAGGGAATAGTATTTAAGCTCTTTGGGACAACAATTAGGGTTTATGAATTTGTAACTAGGGTTTGGGGTGGTGAGGATTAGGGATATGGGGTTAGCGAATTTGGGGATATAGGGATTAGGGAATGAGTTGATGAAACTAGAAAATGAATGAGGGTAAAAACGGGTGTGGGAGTGAGGGAATGGAATTGGCAGCAAAAACACAAACTGCAAACCCTAAGCAATTGTTTTTTGAGAAAAAATTGCAAGGAGGTAGGGTTTGAAAATTTTCTCACTAAATCACCATAAACATCTAGAGACACACATTCATTTCCATTGGAATGATGTTTAACTTACTTGGACAGGTGGCAATCGAGCAAACTTAGCAGTTGGATGAATTTTGTGGGTGAAATTAGGCTTGCAACTCTATGCGCCATGCCACAAACCCAACGCACCACACCTACTCTATGCATCGCGCCAGTGTACTTTTTGCACTGTGGAGGATGACCCAATGCACCGCGCCAGCTCTATGCATCGCGCCTATGACCCAATACACTGTGCCCCTGAAACTTGAACTGTTTGCTGCGATTTTCCTTCCACAACCTTGCTCTAAGTTCCTCTTTCTCTTTTGGATGCAAATGAGTTCTTTGAACACAAGAAATGGCTTATAACCAAAAGACTTTAATTTTTCACTCATAAAACCCACTTTTATAATGTTTACATTTGACATTTTCTTTTCAAACTCTGTTTTTAGGTAGTTTGCTTTATTTTTTGGCTTTGATGAACTGAATGATTTGACCTTTTGTTTTCCTTGTAGGTGATGGAGATGTTAAAGCTTGGCAAGGTGACCAAGGTTGCCACTGAAGCTATTACATATGAGAAACTAAAATTACATCAAATTTATACATGAAAACATAAAATACTATGTTTTTCCTCAAAACAGGGTTTTGAGGAAAAATCAGTATCTGAGCATGTGATTATGGAATTTATTGGTACTGGAACTTTATTCAACCTCCTCATGTGCCTGCTGACCATTATTGAACATTTTGAAGACTTTTTGACGAAACCCTAGACCTAATGAGACTGAAACCTTCAAAATGACTCTCGCGGATTTAAAAACAAAAATTGGCTGCAGATAATCTAAATGGATGGAAATGGGCCAACAGGTAAAGGGCACGGGGGAAAATGTATAATGAGCCACTATCATCATATGATCCATGATCCTAATGGAATGCAGCTGACCGAACGAGACATCTGACATGCAATGCAAAAAGAGAATTTGATCACTGACGGAGGGATGAAGATACCGACACTAACAGGTCCAATGGAAGGTAGTGAAACTGATGAGTCCTTAGTGGGAGAACTTGACTCAGGGACATCGTAAGATTTGTCTCATGTAGTCATGTTTACATCTTCCTTACATATGATGACGGATGAACTATGAGGATTATTGGAAGATGACACATCATTACCCCCTTGCGGAGGTTGAGTAGGTTGAGCAATGATCTGTTGCTAGGGTTGTGCAAGGAAAAAATGAGTCAAAATGGAAGGTTGTTGAGTATACGGTGGTGAAATAAGACTATGGAATTCATCCATTCGGGGAATTTGTGAGTAAGGTGGTCATCTTGACAAATTTTATAGGGGAACTTGACTTTACAATGATGTTCACTAGTGCCCACTCCTTGACTCTGACGGTTGGGTTGGGACTCCTAAGGATTTGAGCTCTTTTGTTTATTCCTCTTATTATTCCTTTTACCACCTGATTGTTGGTTGTTCTTTGGGCAAGTGGAACTCACTGTGAGAAAGTTAGTGGACTTCTCAGGAGGGGTTGCTTTAGTAAATTTAGACACACATGTTGGGGTTTGAGATGTTATAATCAATTTCCCAAGTCAGGCAACAATTTGGCTCATGGAGTCAGAAACAGACCCAATCACGTCAACGACATGTGGGCCAGGAACATGTTTGGGAGGGTTAGTATAAGGCCTATGGTCATTAGGCAACATTTCATGGACCCTACCTGACTGTGAATAGATAAGATCCAACTGTTGGGCAACGAAAATGGCTTGTTCATTGGTAACAACTCGAAACATGGACACATCTTCGACAATTTGGGGTTAGAGAGAATGAATGAACCATTTACGTAATATTTCATTAGGTAACATGGTTCTCACTAACCTCTTGCAGTGATGCCACTCATGAATGTGATAAAAAATTAGTGTGGCATCATGTTGTTTAAAGTTGAACAAGAGGTGACAGTCGATATCAGACAAAGTAGGCAGCTAGAAGTGTGTCAAGAAGGTTTGAGCTGGGGAGGCAAAGTCATTGTAGGATGCATTATCTACCTAAATGTACCACTTTGCAACATCCCTAATCAACGTATGTTGGAATAAGTGAATTTTAATAGAATCATCCCCCAAATAATTCGAAGAGCACCAAAAATGATAAGTGCTAATGTGAGTGGATGGATTCTCCCTAGGGTTTCCTTCAAACATGGGAATATATGATGATAATTTGGTGGGCATGCGTGGCCACTAGGGATCATGATGGATGGGGTCATTAGTCAATTTTGCTAAATTCAGTAAATCAAGAGAAGATAAAAATGGATTGCGAACTTGATTAAATGAGTCATGGGAAGGAGAATCCCTTGACCAACTATGTGGTCCCCCCATATAAGGAGTAGAATGATACACTTGATGGTGAGGAAAAGGGTTCGCCCCAACAAAAGACTATTGTGGGCCAACATGATTGGTAAATGGATATTTCCCCCCAGGATAAGTAATTCCAGAGAGGAAAGGACCTCGAAAAGCATGGATGTTGATGGGGTTATACCCAGGGATAGATAAGGGACCACTCTTTACAGTAGGACCCATTAGAAAATTATATATTACAGAGAAATGGAACACATAAAATATTGCAGAAATATAAACATAAAAAACACATAATTGAAGAGAGACACAAATATATGTGGTTCACCCAATTTGGGCTACGTCCACAGAGAAATAACTAGTCCTTCCTTTATATTATCCAGCAAAATGAAGAGATACAACCTACAACGAATTTGTTGCAATTTCCTCTTTGTTTTCACACAATCTCCTCTCTCCTTTTTCACTCAGAATACACAGCTACATAGCTGCAATACAATTACCTCATATATAGAGAGAGGTTGTCTTCTAAGGAAGAAACCTAAATTAAACATAACTTCCACCATCAGATCATCTGCCTAATGAACATCCCAGATTGACTACAAAATTACAATATTTTACAAGGCAATTTTACATCTATTTTTAGATTCAGGGGTGCTGTCCTTGAACCCCTGCAAGGAGGGGGCTCATAAATATCATCATTTCCCCCCTTAGACGAGATTGGAGGTGAAAAGACGGGTGGATTTTCCTCCCCATTATGAATAGGGGTCCAATGCAATGATACCTCTGAATAAAGAAGATAATCAGGCTCCATACCCAACAATCTCCCACTTGGAGACTGATTATAAAAACTCCATTGTTGCTTCATTTGCTAGAAAATAACTCCACTTTGGACCTGGTTGTTTCTCATCTTCATCATTATACTTGAATACCAATTGAAGCCGAGAAGAATCTGAGTTTCTCCCTGGTCACAACTTTTGTTAACATATCTACAGGATTCTGGCTAGTGTGTATCTTTTCCATCTTCAACTGTCCATATTCCAACACTGACCATATGAAGTGGTACTTGAGCTTTATATGTTTAGTCTTGGAATGAAATGTTGAGTTATTTGCAATATGAATGGCACTCTATATGTCACTATATAACCTTCCGAATGCTTTCTTCTTACCCAATTCATCCAAAAACCTTTGTAACCAAATGATTTCTTTACTAGCCTCTGTAGCAACAACATACTCTACTTCCGTTTTTGAAAGCGTAACAACACTCTACAATTTTCAAACCCAACCGGTAGCTGTTCCACTTATAGTAAACACATACCCTATGGTGCTCCTCATGTTATCTCTATCGCCTTCTATATCGGAATGAACATATCCCTGTAGAGAAATGTTTGAACCACCAAATCATAATGCTTGATATATGGTACCTCTCAAGTGCTTGATAATCCACTTCACTGCCATCCAATGTTCTTTTCCTAGATTGTTCATGTACCTTATTACAACTCCCACTGCATGTGCAATATGAAGCCTTATGCAGGCCATTGTATACATTAAGATTCTAGCTGCTGATGCATATGGAACTTTATACATATAATCCATGTATTCCTAAGTGTTGGGACACGTCTCCTTTGTTTGAAATGGCTAGCCAAAGGTGTAGTAACTGATTTTTCATTGTGTATATTAAATCTTCTCAAAACCTTTTGTATGTAATCACTCTGAGACAATGTTAATTTGCAATTTTTCCTATCTCTGGTTATTCTCATACCAAGGATTTGTTTTGCAGCACCCAAATCCTTCATTGAAAATGATTTTTTTTGTTTTTCTTTGAGAAATTTTAATTCCTACATGTTAGACCCTACAACAAGCATGCCATCTACATACAATAATAATATAATATAACTTCCATCATTTTTCCTTTTGAGATAAACACAATGATCATAGTGACATCTAGTATAACTTTGTTCATACATAAACCTGTCAAATTTTAGATACCACTACCTTGGAGCCTGTTTTAAGCCATACAAGTTCTTCTTCAACCTGCACACTAGTTTCTCCTTCCCTTTGACTTCATATCCTTTTGGATTCTGAATATATATCTCTTCCTCCAAATCCCCATGCAGAAAGGACATCTTTACATCTAACTGCTCAATATGCAAATCTTATGCTGCTACTAGACTTAAAATAGTTCTGATCGAATTCATTTTAATAACAGGAAAAATATCTCATCAAAGTCTATACCTTTTTCTGTGCAAATCCCTTCACCACAAGTCTAGCTTTATACCTTTTTCCACCTCCATATTCTTCCTTCAACCTATAAACCCATTTATCTTGCAATTTTGGTTTACCCATAGGAAACCTAACTAAGTCCCATGTCTAGCTATGTACCAAGGAGTCCATCTCTTCTTTCATGGCTAGCTCCCACTTCTTCCTAGTTTCTACATTCACTGCTTCTTCATAGCATTTTGGTTCACTAGAATGAGTCTAAAATACATAGTATACTGAAGGAGAGTATCATTCAAGGGGTCTACTTATCCTGGTAGAATTTTTAACACCACTTTTGGGTGTTTGAGGTGCCTGTTTTTGTTGTGATTTCTATTTTTTTTCTAGACATTGATCATTATTTTTTTTAGGCACCTTTAATTTTTCTGTGATCTCATCAAGCACTGTGTATTATCTTTTTTCTTTTTCCTATTTATTTTCCTGCATCTGATCCTTATACAAAACATTTTCATTGAATAAGACATCTTTTCTCCTAATGATTTTGTGTTTTTCATAATCATAAAATCATTAACTCCATATCCAATAAAGGTACATTTCTTTGATTTTGCCTCAAAATTTGTTCTATTTTCTGTATTAATGTGGACAAAGGCTTCACAACCATAAGTCTTTAAAAATGAGTAGTTTACCTTTTTACCCGTCC
The DNA here is from genome assembly GCA_000404065.3 of Pinus taeda. Taxonomy (NCBI): domain Eukaryota; kingdom Viridiplantae; phylum Streptophyta; class Pinopsida; order Pinales; family Pinaceae; genus Pinus; species Pinus taeda. The sequence continues at coordinate 148,647 of APFE030017572.1, forward strand.
ATGTCTCCTCGGAACTTGAAGGCCCTCGTTTTATTAGATAAATAACAATATCTACAAAATATTCCCAGAATTGTAAAGGTAATCTTGCATGCAATCTCATGTAGCTTGCATGCTCCATGATTTTCCTATTCATCCTTTCTAACACACCATTTTGTTGTGGTGTTGTTGGAACTGTCTTCTCTCTGTGTATTCCATGCTTTGAACAATACTTATAAAACTCTTTGTTGCAATATTCACCTCCATTGTTTGATATGATACACTTCAACCTTTTTCCTATCTCCTTCTCAACCAAAGGTTTCCATTTCTTTAAAGTATCAAATACATCAAATTTATTTTGAATACAATAAATCCAAGTTTTTTTGGTTGCATCATCAACAAAAGTAACATAATAACGAGAGCCATAAAGATATGATACTTGAGCAGGTTCCCATACATATGTATGCACAAGCTCTATTTTTTCACTCTTCTTTTCTTTCCCAACTCTAATGAATCTCACTTTCTTATGTTTTCCATAAACACAATTCTCACAAAATTCCAAATCAACATGCTTCAAACTTGCCCGAGCCTATGATGCCACAATGTTGTGTATGCTCCTATAGAGGATAAAGAATTAACATAATTAGGGATACCATTACATAAATACAATGTACCAACATTTTCTCCTTTTTCTATTACCAAGGCTCCTTTAGTGACCTTCCAGGTTTTATCTATAAAAGTAGTTACACAGCCTTAATCTCCCAAATGAGCCTTGTTGAAATTATAATTTTCTTCAAATATGGAACATGCCTTACATTCTTCAATAGACATTGGTTTCCATTCTTCTATTTTATGAAAACTTTACCCATTCTAATGATTTTACAGGATTTAACATCAGCCAAACAAACCTGTCCAAAATATCCTTGAACATAAACATCAAAATGTTTCCTATCAGGTGTGGCATGGAATCAAGCCCCTGAATCTACCACCCAAGAATAAATAATATTTTATAAATAAATAATCAAATCATCTTGCAACACGTCACCTGTTACATTCACTTCATGATTGTTTTCTTTCTGTGCGTCTCCTTCTTTTCACTTCTAATACTTGCAGGCTTTCTTCAGGTGTCCTTTCTTCCAAAATTTCCAGCACAATATCCTCAATCTAGACATGGATCTACCTTTCCTTGAATTACTATGATATCTTAGGCTCTTTCCTATTTCCATTTTTCTTCCCGTACTCTTTGCATTCAAAGCATTACCTGATGTCTCACTGAGGCTTTTCCGTCGCATTTCCTCGTTAAGGATTGCAGTAACAACATCATAAAAATTTAAAGTACTAGATCCAAAGGTAGAGTTACTAATGGCCATAACTAAACCATTCCATATTTCTAACAATGAGAACAGAAATAACAAAGCCCTAAATTCATTATCAAAAGCTACCCCTACAGAACTTAACTAACTCGTAACCGTATTTAATTCATTTAAAGGATTAGTAACAAATCCACCTTATGAAATATTCATATTAAATAAACGTTTCATAAGAAATACCTTATTTGAGGATAAGGGTTTTTAATATAGTTTGGCCAATGCCAACATTAAACCGTTTGTTGTTGTTTCCTTTAAAATATTAGAGGCTACCGACACTGCTAGGCACAACTGTATTGTTCCAAGTGTCTTTCTATCGAGAATATCTCGTTATGTGTTTATCATACTCATTGGATTCTTTGTCTTTCCGCTCAATGGGAAGTAGAGATATTTCTGATACAGATAATCTTCCATCTGCATCTTCCATAGCTAGTAGTTTTGGCCGTTAAATGTTTTGACCCTAAACCTACCATCCTCCATCATTTCTCCCACTCAAACAAGAAGCCCTTCTCCTCTGCAAGTTTATTAGCTAAATAGACCTTCGGCTCTGATACAAAATGTTATAAAATTATTTATTACAAATAAATGGAACACATAAAATATTGCAGAAATATAAACACATAAAACAAGGGAGACACAGATATACGTGGTTCACCCAATTTGGGCTATGTCCATGGAGAAACAATCATTCCTTCCTTTATATTATCTAGCAAAATGAAGAGATACAACATACAACAAATTCACTATATTTTCCTTTTATCTCTCACATAATATCCCCTCCCTTTTGTCTCTTAGAATAGACACCTAAATAGTCGCAATACAATTCACTCATATATAGTGAGGGGTTTCCTTCTAGGGAAAAAAAACCCTAAATTAAACATAAATTATAGCATCAAATCATCGGCTTAATGAACTGCTCAAATTGATTATGAAATGAAAATATTTTACAAGGCAATTTTACATCTATTTTTAGCTTCGAGGGTGCTGGCCCCTCACCCTCACCCGAGGGGGGGGGGGGGGTGGCACTCATAAAAATTATTGTCACCCCACTTGGACCCCCCTAGCAGTGAAACGATGGGTGATATTTCCGCCCCATTACAAACTAGGGTCCAATGAGGTGATACCTCTAAATAAAGAATATAATCAAGCTCCACACCCAACATGACCGACATAAGGAGGATAACCTATGTGAGTGAAGTCACTCGAAGAGAGGTTTCCCCAGGTAAACTAGCCCCCCCAGAAAACGTACTAGTAGGTGGGGCCCATCCAAAGAGCGAGTGGTACCAAGCTTGTGACATACTAGAAGCAACATTTCCCCGAGGCTAACTACGAGAAACTGTTGATCCCCCCACATATTACTAGAAGTAACCATGCCTAACTAAGAAACAAGAATAGTTGGTTAAGAAAACTGCATTGCAAAGATTCATGAACCTACCAAATGACTAGGCTTAGGTAACATGGTCCACATAGGAGATGGTGTGGGCATGGAAGAGTTCGAGAAATTAGAAGGAGTTATAGAAGAAACTAGTGGAATGCCCCAAGAAGAAGTGAGAGGTGCGGACGAAGGAGTGGGTATAGTCACACTAAGAGGTGGAGATGACGGCATGCAAGTTGATAATGTTGATGCAAAAGGTAAGGAAATCTCAGACTCTTCCATAGGATAAATCATGGACAAAGGCAGGTAAGTGCAGGCTGGTGTAGAACCATCAAAATTTATCTGCAAGAACTCTACTCTTAATGGATCAGTCAATGGTGGATTTTAAGGAGCGTTAGAGTCGTCCACCAAAGTCTCGACAGAAATCAGGTCACTACCAGAATGACTAGATATAGACTCCAAGATGATGTGTTGGTCTGAGTCTTTAACACCGACATGCACTCTCCATGCAAGAGTAACAAGTCCACCTTATTCAGGAGGTAAACCACGATGACAATGTTAACGTCGATGAAAAAATTTAGCCAGGGTGATAAATTAAAATTTAAAAAAAAAGTTATGTTAGTGAAAATACCATAAGGACAAAACTATTGACTTGGACCAAAAAAAACACACTAGAAATGTCTTAGAATATAGCACACACAAACCAAAATATAAAGAAGTTGCTAGTGGAATAGTTTACTAGTGACCTGGTTCCCAACCCTTTTAGTTGTGAACTCGAAAAAAGTTCCCTCACAAGATGTTGAGCACCCCCTAAAAGGACTAAGAAAGTATGACTAATATCTACCCTAGGTACAAAGAAGATGACCTCGACCCTGCACCTATGTATGAGCCCTAAGAAGATAGGCCACTATGGTCACCACGTATAATAACACGACATGGGGGGATAATCATGAGACAAATCTACACGCAAGGGCAAGACACATAAATCCAAAAAGGAGCTAAGGCCAAAATGCCCTTGAGAGGTGCCTCCTAAGTGGCACCTAAGTGATAATAAAATTGTTTGTATGCGTGAAAATTGCACTGTATCGCACCACCCAAAACTAGACAGAATGGGTCATGTCACCCATCCTAGCCCAAGTGTGACCTCATGCTTGATCCTTTTGTGAGGAAGGCTTCTGAGACCGCACTATTGCAAATGGATTTAACTCCCTATTGAAAGCTACTAATTTGATTTTGTAGTCTTCGAGATGTTAACTTGCACTCTTATCTCCAAGACTCTAGCCTAAGCTAGTGTTGGTGTACTAACAGTAAGAATGAAAGACAAATATAGTTGATTTTATTATTGTGTTCATGTTAGTGGTTGTTGTTTACACAAGTAGGATTCGGCATGAAACTGAGATAGTGTGAATGACTCTTTGTTAGTCAGCCTAATGTAGCTATATGCAATTTTTATTTTCATTTCTATGAATGCTATCTACGGGATGGGAAGAGTCTTCTAACACACCAATGCATCTTGTGATTCACTTCTACACTAAATCTTTTTAAATGAAAATTATCCCAAATTTGTGAATTAATGACCCAAAACAAACCAAAAGGGCAAACCAAAGAAACCGAAAAGAAACCAAAGAAAAAATTCCCAACCAATAATGAAAAGCACTCCAAAAGCATCACAACAAGGAAAATAAAGCCTAATTAAATGAACCCACTCAAAGAAATCAAATTGAAAGCCAAAAGTGAAAGAAGGAACACAATTTCAATAAGCTAAGGCTATAGCACAATGGCTCAACTAAGGCCAATGCTCTACAAAGGACAAAACTAGACCCTATAGGCCGAAAGGTCTAAACAAGATCAAATGAGGGTGATACAAAACAAACAAAACACACTCTAAAGAGGCTCCCTAGATGAAAACTACACAACCCGTCACAACACCACCAAATGTGACAAGAATAACCCAAAGAGGAAAGAAATCACTCAACAAGAGACAAAAATTGCGAGTGAGAGCAGAAAAAGTCTGAAAATAAGATGTAGATCAGGCCTAACCAGTCACTGAAAACAACCAATTAGACCTGAAAATGAGATTTAGAGGTAAAAGTCAACCCTCAACCCAAAGCATCCAACAAAACCTCAAGAATAATTTGAAAGGCGAAAAGCAATGGAAGACCTTAGATAAATTGACCAAAATAGATGGGATTAGACACACATAGTAACTCATCAGCAACAAAAAACCATGAATCAAACAAATATCCAATAGATCAGTGGAATATGAGAGGGTCTAAGACAAATCAAAATCAAAAAATGAAAAGCGGTCGATCTAGGTAAATTAAGCAAACAATAGCAGATTTGGACCAGATTGAGCAGATGAACAAGAGGGCCAGACTAAGCAGGAACAAAGGTAAAATGTTCATAAATCAAAGTGCCTTTTCAAGGGATAAAAGCCTTGATGTTGACACAACACATAGATAAAAGCATCTAGGGATGCTCTCAAGACAACTACAAGACAAGGTCCAAAGATTTTTGGATGCTCAGATGATTCCTTGTGATAGCATGAGGGAAAAAACGTCAACTAGCAAACTTCAATTGGCCATAAAATCCTCATACGGAGTCTGTTTTTAGTGATTTTTTTTTTGGATGAAATTGTGAGAGGAATCTAGATCTGTGATCAATTCAATGAAATTCTATATAGAAAATTTTAGAATTTGATTTTAAATGCGTGATCTATTATTATCTCATAAAAAACAAAACTAAAACTCCATATCTAAGATTAACTCAGACATGAAGAAAGTAAAACCAATGGAGATAAAAATGAATCCAAAAAACTACAGAGAGCTCAATGGGAACAAGAGAAAACCAAATAACATAAAGAAGAAGAGGATATATAAAAATAAGAGGGAAAAATAAAACTGCTCTCATTAAAAGCACCACTTCTGTTGCAGCTAATTCTACAAGGAGCTATTGCCCCGTGATCATGTGTCCAAATCAGATCAGTAGACAGAGAAATACAAGACCGATATAACAATAGATCGATCCCATTTTGGAATGTTCAATCATGAAGCAAATAGTCATATCTAGGTTATAAAGAAAAGAGATCACACTTGGAATCCTCGCATGTTAGGGAAGGGTTTTGAGTTCAACGTAGATCTTGCGTTCCACTCGAGTGATCCAACACGTCTGCACTATATCTCTATCCCAACACACAATCACAACCAAACAAGGATGATGGGTGATATTCCTTGGAAGACCATAATCAAAAGAAATAGACACAACCATATAACATACTGAACACAAATTCATGTAAGTAAGGGAACATATGTTTCCATTAATTATGAAAGATCAATATAATGCTATACCTTCACCTCCAAGCTTCCTCTCCACAATCCAGTACAGTTTCCCCACTATGCCCAAGAAATGTGTATGAGGAGTAGTAGAACAATGGAAAAATACCTCAAAAGCTCACGCTCGAAGAAAAATACTAGCATAGGTTCACAATCAAGCTCTTAATGTTAAATCTCTAAAAACTAGTTGTCCCTCTCGAATAATCCAGTATAAGTAGGAAAATGAGAGGTCCTAGGAGGATGTATTTGAACGCTCAGGACAAAGAGAAGTCATAGAAGCTTATAGTTGATAAGCCTTGGCCTGCTCGAATAGATGAAAAATTGAATTGTTCTCCTAGGGTCTAAGGTACTCTATAAGTCATCACTGGATGTTGGCACTGGAAGAGGGAAAAAAGTCCCTGAAAGATCTCAAAATTAAGTCCTAAGAGTGTTTGGGAGGCTCTGGACGCTTTCATAGGCTCTGGTGCCAACATCTGGTGGTCAAACTGGAGAATAGGGAGTCCTGGGTCTAGAAACAAAAGTCAACTAGAATCAACTACTAAGGATCTCTGACCCAAAGGGCTAAAATAGGTTGATAAGAGAGTGAATTTTTCCTAACCTAGGGTCTTCGACAAAACTCTAATGGTACAAATCTACATCATCTCAGGACCTCTCTTTTGCCTACCTATATTGGATCATTTGAGAGGGTCAACTAGTTTTTCGAGAGTTAGTATTGAGAGCTTGTTCATGAGCATATGTTGCTATTGTGATGCCATAGTGAGCTTGTGAGAAATTTTTCCATTTCTCTGCTACTCTTCATACTCATTTCTTGGGCATAGTGGGGACTCTATCGGATTGAAAAATCTAGATCTTACACATATAACTTATTGCAAAACTGATATAAGGGGAAGGAATATAGATTTGTATTCAGCATGTAAATGAAAGTACATCAATATACCTTCAACAAATAAGATCCTCTGCTCTATCTTGTAGTATGGTATCCTGTCCCAATAAAGAAGAGTTCTTGTGTTATAGTTTGGATACTCTCTCGCTGCCCCCTTTCCTCTTGGTGAGATTATATAGGCTCATATTCACATGATCTGGATTTGTATCATCGGGTTTATGTTGAACACCATGGGTTACGGAAATCTCACTCTTCTATGGCATCCTTCCCAGGTTGCGTTGGAGTTATGTATCTCTTATGTACTTTAGGACTATCTTGAGACACTTCTTTGTCTATTATGCGTCCATAGTCCTACTGATGTATAATATGACATAGATCCATGTTGTATTTGTTGTTGTCTATGTTATATATATTGAGTCACATGTATCCACTATGAGTTTGGAAAAAAAAAGTGAATCAGAATCAAGTACTAAATGTCACTGACCCAAATTACTCTTCTCTGGTAGTACCTTGGAGCTTGTAGACCTCAGTGGTAAACTTTCTCACGATCGACAGTGAGTTTACATCATTGGCTCCTAATTGATTGAGTTCACTGGTGTTTGATAACAAATCATATATTCACACTTAGTGGACTGTACTAGGTACCTTGGGGTCTATTTTCCTCATTGGTGGATTCCCTCGTGTCCGTTACTAGTTTACCTCATTGGTTGGAAATCAGGCGATTTCCACCATGTTCGACTTCAACTCATATATTCGCATGATGTAGATGCATATCATTGGGGTCATGTCGAAGAACCTAGGTTAAGAACATTTCACTCTTATATGGCATCCTTCCTAAGCTGCGTTGGAGTTATGTATCATTTATATACTTTGAGGGATATCTTGAGACACTTTTGTGTCTTTCATGTGTCCATAGTCTTATTGATGTATATTGTGACATAGATCCACATTTTTATTTGTTAGTGGCTATGCTTTAGTTACTCAGCCACATGGACCCACCTTGTTGTCTACATGGCAATTTTATAGCATTTCACGTCATGGATCTGCAATGTATGTTTTGGTGGCCATGTTCACTATTTATTTATGTCCGAGCATGGGTATGCCCATCTCAAGGATGTTATCAACATAAATGATACTTCAACACTTGAGTTCCTGTGATCAAGCTTTGTGGTCTTGGCTCCTTCCTCCCATTTTGAGCATTGATTGTTATTGTAATTCATTTCGGCCACTAGTTTCTCCTCTGACCTCATGCATTAGAGGGTATCTGTTATAACCCTATTGTGCACTCCATTATAGTGAGAGAAATCCAATATCAACTTACATGTGACAGACAATTGTCACCTGCTACAGAAATTTGTACAGACACCGCAACAACACTTCTGCAACTTTTGTCAATCGATGGGTCATGATGAGAGTAATTGTTGTAGCTATGAGCTAATGATGGAAAGAACACCCACATATATAGTGCAGGTAGAAACTCAGCCTCCAGATCAGGGCACTCGGGGAGTGTGAGGAGGATTTCAAGGGTGTGGGAAAGGATGAGGTGGAGGAGGACCTAGTAGAGGTCAAGGATAGGTGATTTGCTACAACTATGGGGGGTTAGGACACTACGCGTGAGAATGAATGAACCTGACGTTCTTGTCGTGTAGATACTGCACTCAGTTTGACCACGCAATGGAAGATTTCCCTATATTACTAGCTAAGATACGTGAAAAGGTGGTGCAACCTCAAAAACCTGCCCAAAATATGCAGATGATGAGGGTTGAACCTAATGAAGAGGATCCTAATGTGAACATCATGAAGCGAGGTGGAATGATGACTGGCGAAGACAAGGGAAAGTAGCCTGAAGAAGGTGAATGGGGCGTAGATCTCCAAAAAAGGAGGTTAGGTTTAATCTGGAGCATGTGAGGGAAACATTTATGGAAGCAAAGAGAATCTTCCTTGAGGCTTCTACCTCAGGAAGTCAAGATAAGAAATCTCAAGTAATGGACCTGTCCATGCTTACTACATTTTTGGTGACTTGTATGAATCTTCTTTGAGATAGCAAGGCAGTAAAGGGATTACAGGAGTTGATCAATAAATGCGTTGGTAATACTCCTGACGGACCGCATGTGGTTAGAAAGATTGGTAATCATAAGTTAAGAACAAGACGAGAGATTAGACTCATCGTGCAGATAGGAGAGTACGAAATGGATCAAGTTATTCTGGATCTAGGCTCAGATGCGAATGTTTTGCCTAAACAGATGTGGGAAAGAATGGGGATACCTGCATTGTAGTTGTCTCTGATCCAGTTATGGATGGAAAATCAACAAAAGGTTATCCCCATGGGAAGATTACATGGGGTGATAGTCGATATCGAAGGCATGAGCATTGTTACACAGTAATTTGTCACCGTTTTTCACCGTCCTTGTTACCCCTCTCCTGCACCTTGGAGGACGCATTCCAGGACCTGTGAGAAGTGACAAGACTTGAAACCACTTGCATCATTCCCCTTTGAACATGAGCTTCATATGCCCTGAAGACATCTCCTGTATATTGCCCTTAAAAATAGCCATTTTTACATTAGCGCGGGGCCACTGTGTTCTTCCCACGCCAATGGGGAAAATCCTCTAAAAGGGGTGCGCTATCAGTGCTCTGTCCCAGAGTCGCAATCACGCCAACCTATTTGGGCAAAGTTTTTAACCAATCAACCTCTAAAAGTTCTCTCCAACTCATTCACCAACTGAATCTATGTTAAGTGAGGATGGTTTGGCTTCGAATCTCCTTGAATGGGAAGTACTTTGCCACCTTTCCATGGAAGTTTCCAAGTGATGAAGCCAAATCCATGATTGTTGTGATTGATCTTATCTCTTCCCCTTACATCCATAAAATCTTGTTTCCATGCCTTGAGCAAGCTAGTGGTAGTGGTAGTGGTAGTGATACTGGTGCTGAAAGGAAGATATCAAGAGATTAGAGTTGCAAGAGCCTTCTTTGTGTCCATAAGGCTTAACCTAAGTAAGGAGATCTTGTCACCAAAGAGAGAGAGGCTTGTCCCTCGTCCCTTCAAGCTTTGTAAGACTTGTGTAAGCTGAGCACCCAGCCAAAGGAGGATTTGACGTCAGGATGCTGGTTGTATTCTCCTTTGTTGATTATTAATAATAGATGATTATCATTATGGTTCCACTCTCATTGTTGTAATGATTGATGTTGAGTTATGTCCTTCCTGACTGATGTATAATTGCATTTATTAGATTTCACGCTCATGTTTGTGTTGTTCCCTTTGTGTGCAGGTGTCCATTCGTGGAAATAGTGGAGGATTGTGACCGGCCAAAGCAAACGAACGTGGGCGACGTCTCTTCTACGAACGAAAGAGGTGGAATCCAAGTAGGTCTTCATCACCTAACTTTTATTTGCAATTAGGGACTTGCGTGATAGCATTGTTTGATTGTTGCTAGACCCATTCTGGGCTAGTAGGGATCGCCTCTATCTGTAGAGGGGATTTACCTATCCAACAATTTGGCGACTCCACTGGGGAGTTTAGCTTTTTGTTCGATTTGTAAACTTTAGATGGAGTCTAAAGCATGGCTAGGTAGCCTTCGAAACACTATTGCTTTGCATTAGTGAAGTAGATCAAAGCTGCTTCAGTCAATCTCTAGTTTGGTTTACGAATTGAACAATTTGGAGTTTGTCTTGCCTCTTTGGTTTTCTCTTATTTGCTTGCTTGGATAGCTTTTTGGATTGAATTTCTTTTTGCCTCTTGCATCCTGGCTTACCTAGATACTGTAAACCAAGTTTTGGACCGCTTGTTTTTCTTTTCGACTTGGAAAACTTTATTAGCGCGGCTTTTCCATAGACAATTGTGCCAGTTGGCACATGTTGCTAACTAACAATCCGCGCCAATCCTTTTATAGCGCGAGTTACAACCTAACAATCATGTCAGGCCTGTTAACCTTTCCAATTCGCTTGTTTTCCAGCCTTCCGAGCTTGGATTTGTATCTTGCCACATCTTTTTCAAATGTTGGAGTGTGTTGGAGTCTGGTTTGACTGGCTTTGAGTCTCTTTTTTGAGAAATTATTAATTTGATTTCCTTTGATCATTACTTGAAGGTTTGTCTCAGTATCTTCACAATTTTTCATCTTTCTACTTTTGTTTTTGCAAAAAAAATTCCCCCTCATTGTGTATGAGTGTTAATCGCTTTGAGTGTTTTTATTTTTTGATCTTTGGAACTCTCACCCAATTTTCTTGATTTGCACTTGATTGGTTCTTAGATTACATTAGAATCATCTTATGTTTGAGAATTCTCTTGCATAGATCACACTTGCATAATTAGAATTCTCATTTGTGCATAAATTACATTTGCATACTTTTCAAGTGAATTGTGTATAGATTACAATTGCATAGATTACCTTTACCCTTTGGGTGTTTGCTTTTTTCTATCGATTTCACACTTCTAGCCCTAGGGAATCTAGTGGCTTTGTGTGTCGAGCCTTCCTTAGGAGTTTTGGTCTTCTATTGGTCCAGTCAACTTTCTAATTGCTCCCTTGCACTCGTTTAGTGGTTGTTAATCATTTCATTGTGTTATTTGGGTGACTTGCTCCATTTTCACTTGAATTCTGCTTTGTCTCGCTTTGAGCCTAGATTACACGACTCATTTGTGTCTTTGGGACTTTTCTCGTTTTTGAGGATTTCTTGGTGATTTTAGGGAACTGAATGTGCTATTATTTCTCAAAAAATCTTTAGTGCATTTTGTCATTATTGAACAAGAAAATCTCTTTTGCTTTGTGATAGTTAATGAAAGTTAGGAATTTTCATTTTGATTAGTGGATTAGTAATATTAAAGAAAAGTTTAGTGATTTCCATTAGCTGCATTAGGGAAATTCTTTGTTGTTTGTGATTGTTTCGTTTGTATGAAAGCTCTCTAAACTCTTTGGTAATTAGCATTCATCGAATGGAATGGCATGTTTTGGCATATAGAGTGCATTTAGGGATTTTGAGGAATTACATATGGTGGGACCTGAAACCAAAACTTAACTGAAGATCAACCATAAAATGAACTGAATAAACTTAACAACGCATTGGAACATAATGCTCACATTCTAGAGGTCTAGGTTAGAGACGTGCTCTGGCGTCGTTAAACCTAGTCACTTTTGTTCTTGCATTAAGGTTGGGTGATTCCTCCTTGTGTGATTCAACTGTGGTCTAGTAAGGACTTGTGCTCCCACGTACCGTCGCGTATATATGGGGAGACTCCACTAGGTTATCATCCTTGATACATAGGAAGCTGTGTCTGCCGCCTTACAGCCCGTAATGCACCAAACACAGCATTCGGGAAGATTGACTGCAGTACGGAAAGTCCTTGGTTTTCATATGATTGCCAAGGTGTATATGCAGTTTTACGGATTGTCTGGTAAACCCTTGCCTAGTTTCTCCAGAGTAGTCACTTTTGATCCTTTTCGGAATCCTTAAAAGAAAAGGCTTGCTTGAGCAGTTTGTCACATCGGGCTCACAAAACATTTGAAGGCGACTAGAGTCACCTTTTTGTCCTTTTCTCAACTCTTAAAACATGAAAAGGTCAAGTTCAGTTCCTTTGTCTTAAAAATTTTCGGCCGCGTTCACATTTTACCCAGTTAGGTCTGTTCGCGTTAGCTTGAGTAGGTTTCTTTTGTTCTTATGGAAACTTTTTCGGGGTTCAAAACCCAAGTTTTCCCCCTGACGGGAATCCTGGTCATTCCCTCCCTCGCGGAATGTTGGGTGCTCAAGTACATGGCAACGTTGGTCCCTCCGGGTTAACTGTGGGTGCCTTTGGTTGTTTCAACCTCTTTGGTCCACGCGTCTCACCTACTGTCAATCAGTCCCTCCACCTGAACAACCTCATGTTGATTCTAAGGTGGACCTCTCCCCTTCTACGCCCACTTCTACGTCCTCATCTTCTTCTTCGCTTGGTGAAAGTCTCGATTCCAGTAACCAAGTGGCTAAGAAGAAGAAGAAGAAGATAAAGAAGAAGAAGGTTCTCAAAGGAGAGGCTAAAAGCGCAGCTACCCCCTCAAGTACACCTGAAGTCGGGCCACCTTCTGCTCCTCTGCGGAAGGTCAAGTTTCCTTGTAGATTGTTCAAGGATGACCACCTTCTTCACGATTGTCCTGGCATTCCCAGGGTCTTAAAAGTATGGTCCCATGATCTGGCCCACCCCTCATCGCCCTCTGAATCTCATGGCGATGCTACCCTATCAGTTGGGAATAGTAAAGGAAAAGGGAAGATTCGAATCCCTTGCAAACTTTGTGAAGGCAATCATCCCCTTCACCTTTGTCCGCTCATGGATAAAGCCTCCAACATCTTGGAAAGTATCACGGCTCCCTCACCCCAACTACCCATTGGATATCAATGTCTTTCTGCAGCAGATCATTCCCTTGCTGACAACGAGATTGGTTCAAACTCCTCTCTTGTCCAGCCTTCTCTTCCTGAACCTGGCTCTGCCCAGCCTGTTCCAGACCAACTATTGGTCGAGAAGAGTGTCGACTTGAGTTCACCACCTGATCACTCTATTTTGGAAGGGCGTAATTCCCATGTTCTTCTCGTCTCCTCAGATTCCTCTGAGTCCGGAAATGACTCTCCTATCCCAGTTGCTCCTGAAAGTCCCTTTTCGGTTCCTATGGAGCATGGAGGCGATCATACGATTCCCCCACCAAGTAGTTTGGCCATCTCCTTTGATTGGAGTCACCTGACCGCTTTCTGCCTTCCATCCCATGTGCCTTTCCAGATTACGGTACTTTCCTGTGATAAGGCAGTACCTTGCACTATTCTGGATGAAGGTGCGTCGGTCAGTCTTATGTCGTACACTACTTGGCAAGCTTTAGGTTCCCCGCAACTCGGGCCGGTCACGCAGAATCTGTTGGCTTTCGACGGAGCAGCCTGTCCATCTCTAGGAGTCCTCCTGAAGTTCCCTATTACTTTGGGAGGTAAAACCATCTATATAGACGTGTTGGTTACCCAAGGTGTTTTAGATTTCAGTCTTCTCCTTGGTCGCAACTATGAATATGCTATGGGGGCCCTTGTCTCTTCGCTTTTCCATGTGGTTTGCTTTCCACACGATGGAAGAATGGTGACTATCGATCAATTTTCATTCGTTAGTCCCTCGATGCCTCCCGCGCAATTGTCATCCCCTCCTAGTTTTTATCCACCAATTGTATCTGCCCCCCCGCAAATCAACTACGTGGCCACCTATCCCATACTTGTATCTAGCGATGCCGCTGTCGTGCATAGTGTCCTGGGGGCATTGGATCCTGACTTCCGAGATGTTGACCTCCCACCGGGAGAACCACTCTTGGAAGCCCCAACTTCCTGTTCATTATGATGAAGTTCGGGTGGAGCATAGTTCGCTTTCCTATGTCAAGCTCCTTAAAAAATGAAATTAGGTGTATCGAGCATAGTTCCTGATCTTGTGTCAAGCTCGTTAAAAAATGAAACAAGGATTATGAGGATAATTCTTTTACTCTGTCAACCTCATTAAAAAATGAAACAATTCCCTTTCCAAATCAAATCTTGTGCTTAAGATCTCGTATAATAAAAGTCGAGTCTTTCCAAGATCTTGAAAGTGAACCTTCATTTCATCCACTTTGTCGGATGCAATGAAGCTTGGGGGGCATGTACCTCGTTTTGCGTCATTATGCTAGGGGCATGCGAACTTATAACAAGCATAGTTTTTCGTTTCAGGCTTGTGTAAACATGAAACTGAATCCAAGCAGAGTTCTCCATGGTTCAAGCTTGTGTAAAAATGAACCCATACCCAAATCACCTTTAAGCTCTTTTCTGATTCATAAAATATGAAAAGATTGCCGAGTCTTTTTTCCTTTTTGACTCGTTAAAGAGAATAGAAATGGAGGTCTTCTTTTAGCTCTTTTCTGACCGTTTAAAGACGAAAAGATTGCAGAGTTATTCCTCTCGACTCGTTAAATGGAAATGAGAGGCAGTTGTCTTTAAACCCTTTTCCGACCGTTTAAAAATGAAAAGATTGTCGGACCTTTGTCATTTCCAGTTCGTTAACGGTCACGAAGCGACATGATTTCAATCGCTTTTTTACTTTTTCAGATCGAAATCACTACTTATGAAAAGTACTCCTCGGTCTTAATGATCAGGCGGTTCTTTCGAGCATGGTTTTATACTTTTTCGGGCTCGAGAGACACAACTTTATGAAAAAGGACACCCCTGGAGTTTCCTTTTTGCTGTCTTTTCAAACTCTCTAAACATGAAAACGCGCTGAGTTTTTCCTTTGTCAGACTCGTTAAAACTTTAATGACATCGGGTTTTGTCGTGATGACAACTCTCAAGCATATGCTATCCCTGTCAAGCTTTTCATCCAAAAATAATCGGGGTACTCGCCAAAAATGGTGGGGGAATAAAGGAATCATAATCATCTTTGTGTTGGCAGTATGTTGCTCTTGAACATGGCACTTGTCTGCATTCGTTTCTGGGTGGGGACATCTCATCTTATTTCACACTTGCCTCCGTGGGTTTGGTTTATCCTGTTTGACCATTCATCTGCTCATTGTCTTGTCATTATGACCCCTAATCATTTGACATCAAATACTGCCAAATCCGTTGTTGTGCCGCCAATATGTTCAAGAGAAGTTGACCTCTTCAGAATACTCAACCTCCCTTTGATATCTCACACAAAACATGTTATCCCTCTCTGTCTCGTGTCGATGATGTGGGAAAAATTATGGCCCACCTTCGATCAAGATCACTTCCTGTCGACTTCAGCTCATTATCCAGGAAGATGATCTAAAGACTCCCTTCAGGTACCTTGGAGCCTGCATGCCTCAATGGCAGTTTCTTCGTGTTCGACGCGAGGTTTTCATCATTGGCCTCCGATCGGATGATTCTACAGGTGTTCGACACTGGCTCATTGATTCACACGCCGTGGATTGTACCTATAGTACCTTGAGGACCATCGTCATTACTGGTGGTACCTCTCGCGTTTGTTAATAGTTCTCATCATTGACTGGTAATCAAACGATGTTCATGCATGTTCGACTCCAACTCATGTATTCACATGCCTGAACTTGTACTCTGTTCGGGTCGAGATGGAGCGCAAGACCCTTGATTTTGTTTATTCAGATCTAGGTTGCGATTTGTGGCTTATTATGATCATTACATGACTCATTCACTGGATGGCTGCGACCATGCTTGAGTCTATTTATCGATCCCCTCTAGATGGCTATGTCCATACCTTAGATCTAGATTTTTATATACTCTGTTACGGATGGTTGCGCCCATACCACATCTATCATGTATTTTAGATATTAGTTGTACTTCTTTACGCAGGTTCTCCAACGGCCGTGTTTTCGGTCACACATGTTCTTGTAAAGCATTTCACCCCTCTCTCTCTCAGGCCTCATGCTTTAGGGGGCATCTGTTACACAGTAATTTGTCACCGTTTGTCACCGTCCCTGTTACCCCTCTCCTGCACCTTGGAGGATGCATTCCGGGACTTGTGCGAAGTGACAAGACTTGAAACCACTTGCATCATTCCCCTCTGAACATGAGCTTCATATGCCCTGAAGACATCTCCTGCAACTTGCCCTTAAAAATAGCCCTTTTTACATTAGCGCAGGGCCACTGTGTTCTTCCTACGCCAATGGGGAAAATCCTCTAAAAGGGGCGCGCTATCAGCGCTCTGTCCCAGAGTCACAATCGTGCCAACCTATTTGGGCAAAGTTTTTAACCAATCAACCTCTGAAAGTTCTCTCCAAATCATTCACCAACTGAATCTATGTTAAGTGAGGATGGTTTGGCTTCGAATCTCCTTGAATGGGAAGTAGTTTGCCACCCTTCCATGGAAGTTTCCAAGTGATGAAGCCAAATCCATGATTGTTGTGATTGATCTTATCTCTTCCCCTTGCATCTATAAAAGCTTGTTTCCATGCCTTGAGCAAGCTAGTGGTAGTGGTAGTGGTAGTGATACTGGTGCTGAAAGGAAGATATTAAGAGATTAGAGTTGCAAGAGCCTTCTTTGTGTCCATAAGGCTTAACCTAAGTAAGGAGATCTTGTCACCGAAGAGAGAGAGGCTTGTCCCTCATCCCTTCAAGCTTTGCAAGACTTGCGTAAGCTAAGCACCCAGCCAAAGGAGGAATTGACGTCTGGACGCTGGTTGTATTCTCCTTTGTTGATTATTAATAATATATGACTATCATTATGGTTCCACTCTCATTGTTGTAATGATTTATGTTGAGTTATGTCCTTCCTGACTGATGTATAATTGCATTTATTAGATTTCACGCTCTTGTTTGTGTTGTTCTCTTTGTGTGCAGGTGTCCATTCACGGAAATAGTGGAGGATTGTGACCTGCCAAAGCAAAGGAATGCTGGCGACGTCTCTTCTACGAATGAAAGCGTTGGAATCCAAGTAGGTCTTCATCACCTACCTTTTATTTGCAATTAGGGACTTGTGTGATAGCATTGTTTGATTGTTGCTAGACCCATTCTGGGCTAGTAGGGATCGCCTCTATCTGTAGAGGGGATTTACCTCTCCAACAAGTGCGTTGGTTGATTTTGAAGTGATAGAGATTGTGGATGATGACAATCCCTACCCTACACTCCTTGGGATTGACTAGGCTATCAACATGAATGGAGTCATCAATTTTAAGAAGAAGATGATGTCATTTGAAAGAAAATCACTCTGCGTAGTAATAGCGTTGGACCCTGCAGAAGGACCACACTACACTGAACCAGTATGCGATTATGAAAGTGATGATGATTTGGACCAAATTTATAAGATAACGAAGTGAGATCAAGACTAGGTGAATCTAACAATCGATGGAAGTATTGCATAGGACCATGATAGCTCCTGCACATCAGATTTAAAGGAGGAATTGGAACACTAGAAGAATAGATTACACGAAGTGTCTACGCTACGATGTAACATGATGACCAAGTCGTTGTGCTGCGTATCATTGGAGGTAAGAAGTCTACCTTAGTATGATGGTTTAACTGACTTCAATAAGTTTCTAGATGCATTTGAAAGGGAAGTGTTGGAGAAGCATTGCTTCAAAGCTTTGGACTTGGCGCTATGCGCTACGCCTGCAAGATGGTGGGCTACACATAAAGACAACTTCGATGGATGGTGCCAATACAAATGAATGATGAAGGTGTGGTTTGGTCACCCAAAGGAATGATTGATACAGAAATACAATGGGAGGAGTGACCTACATGATCACTTAGCCAAATGGACCGATGTTTATGGAGCAGAACCGCAACCAAAGTGGGTGCATCTGTTCTATCACACCTTGGATGTAATACCTATGAATTGGTACTTGGAGATAGAGCTCCTCCATGGCATAGATGAATGGGATATTTTGAGATAGGTATTCTTGATGAAATTCAACTTTGAAGATGGATTTGAGTGAATTTATGAAGTGTTGCAGGAGCTCAAAGCAGCGATCTCCAGAATACTGCATGATCCCTTGGATTTGATTCAACTGGTTTGGACCACCCAACTGTGCCACACACTGGACTGCTACAATGTAACTACTGAAGAGGAATACGAGGATCTGAGGAACATTAATATCATGGAAATAAAAAGGACATCATGAAGTTGAGGGGCCACAGATAGAAAATCCAGATATCACCGCGCCACTAAAAATAAGACAAGTGAACATTGGGACAGAGGAGGAGCGGAAGTTTGCAAATATAGGGGACTAGTAGGATGATGCTACAGTGGATAGGTTTGTTGAGTTGCTCTAAAAATACCAGGACTTGTTCCCTACAAATTTCTTAGATGTAAAGGGAATAATAGGGGACCTAGGAGTTATGAAAATTATGTTGAAACCAGAAGCGAAGCCGATCAAGCAAAGGCCTTACTGCCTCAATCCAAAGTATAAAGAAAAGGTATGCATAGAGTTGGATAAAATGCTTGCAGCAGGTATTATTGAACCAGTGGAAGAATATAATTGGGTAAGCCCAATAGTAGTTCAAGAAAAGAAGCAAAAAGTTGAGATAAGGATATGCATAGATCTCAGGAAGCTGAATGACACTTGCATGCATGATCCTTTTCTGACTCCATTCACCAATGAAGTGCTGGATAATGTAGGAGGATAGGAAGCATATTCGTTCACTAATGGGTTCTAAGGGTACCATCACATGAATATCGTGCTGGAGGATAGAAGTAAGATGACCTTCGCAATCGAGTGGGGATACTTTCAGTAAAATGTAATGCCTTTTGGACTAAAGAATGCGTCAGTGATCTTTTCACATGTAGTCATCATAGCATTCAAGGACTTCATTCACAAGGTTCTGGAGGTATATTTTGATGATTTGACAGTGTTTGGGCTGGTGAAACGCCATGTAGCTAGCCTACGCTTGATGTTGGATACATGCTAGACGTATCAAATCACGGTCAATTTGAAGAATTTCTTGTTTCATGTTCCTTTTGGAATTTTTCTGGGCCATGCGGTGTGCATACAAGGATTAATGGTGGACCCAACTAAGATATCAGTTATAATTAATTTGGATGCACCAATAAATGTGAAACAACTGTGCGCAAAGTTGGGGCATATGGGATGCTATAGAAAGTTCATGAAGAGCTATGCCAAGATTACTGCACCGATGGAGAAGCTGCTAAAGAAGGATGCTACCTTCTGTTGGAATGAGGAATGTCAGCAAAGCCTAGATTTGTTAAAGGAAAAGATTGTCACCGCACTGATCCTAGTCTTCCTAGATTAGAAGAAGGAATTTCATGTGCATGTGGACACGTCATGTATTTCACTTGGAGCAGTACTAGCATAGGCTAGTGAGGGAGAGTTGGATCACCCTATAGTGTTCACAAGTAGGAAGTTGTCTAAAGATGACAAGAACTATTCAATGACAAAGCGTGAAGGTTTGGATATGGTGTATGTGCTCCAAATTTTTAGACACTACTTGCTAGGTCGACACTTTAATATGTATATAGACCATTATGTATTAAATTACTTGGTTAAAATGCCTTTGTTGGGGCAGAAGATATGCAGATGGCTACTGTTGTTTTATGAATATGATTTTGAAGTCATTGTGAAGCTAGGATGATTGAATGCAGGACCAGATCATATGTCGCATGTTGGGTTGTGTTATATTCTTTCCACATAGTTAACAAGGGGTTTGAGGGGTACCCGTAACCCCACTTTATGGGGTCCGGGGCAGTGCCCCAGAAAATTTTGGTTTTGGACCCTATGTTAGGTTGGGCAGACCCACCTATGGTTTTGTGCATGATTTTCGCACATGTTTTTTCGACGTGATGGTTTTTTCGTCCATGGTATTGGATGCGATGGTTTTTGGTCCATGGTATTGGATGCTTCGGCATGTATAAATATGTATTGTAACATTGAATGGAATATATGAAAAATCAAGCTGGTAGCCCTGGTTTTGGGATCCAGCGGAAAATCTCTGTGCATATGTGTTTTTTATGTGTTATGCTCTCGCATTATTTATTTTTCTATGATTTAGAATTCTTATGCAGGTAGTTTTTGTATGGGGTTAAAACCTACATTTGGTATCAGAGGTGTTTTGGCTTCAAGGGGACGCCTTCGTTGCTGAGGGGTTTCGCTCGGGCCTATGGTAGACCCTGTTCAGTGGGAGATCTGCGAGATCGATTTTGGTGGTGAAAGAAGATGGCGAGCAACAGAAAGATAGAGAGGATCTGTTGGTGGATAAAGATCAGTGGATCGCTTTAGATCCGGGTACTAAACCAACAGGAGTGACTGATGAAGAATGGAAAAAGTTGGATCAGAAGGGAAAGAGCACAATACATTTGTGTGTCTCAAATTCAGTATTGCTGAATGTATCAGGGGAAGCTACAGTGAAGGCTCTATGGCACAAGTTAGGGACTTTGTACCAATCTAAGTCTCTGGTGAATAAACTATTCCTGTGGAAAAATTTGTATAACCTAAGGATGAAAGATGGAGACTCAGTGACAGAACATCTAAACACGTTTAATACTGTGGTAAGTTAGTTATGATCTATTGATATTAAAATTTCAGATGAAGATAAGTGCATCAGTATGTTGTGTTCTCTACTAGATTCGTGGGACAGTCTGGTTATTGCAATAGCTAGCAATGCAACTGCTTTGTAGTTTGATGAAATAGTCTCAGCCTTCCTGACAAAGGAGATGAGACGGAAAAATATGGACAGCCAGAATGGTGATGCCTTTTCTGTACGAGGATGGTCCCAGAACAGAAACAAAAATAAGTCATCGAGTGGGAGATCTAAAAATAGAGGGAGATCTAAATCTCCAGGAAAACCTACAAAGGTGGTGTACTAGAAATGTGGAAAGGAAGGGCACTTCAGAAGGGATTGTAAATCTAAAGCTCCTGATAAAGGAAAGGGATCTAATGATGCTCCTTCTGCAGAGGCGAAAACCACCTCAGATTAAGGTGGGGATGTGTACTTGGCTTCTTCAAGTACACATGTAGATCATGAGGCATGGTTGATTGACTCAGGTGCATCCTTTCACTTCACTCCCCATAGAGATTGGTTCTGTGAGTATGAGAAATATGATGGTGGTGATGTCTTCTTAGGAGATGATAGGAAGGCTAGAATCATTGGTCATGGAAAAGTAAAGTTGAAGTTGCATGGTGGAAGGGTTAGAACCCTTGCGGGTGTTCTGCATATTCCTGCATTGGCAAGAAATCTGATTTTTGTAAGCAAGTTGGATGATGCAGGTGTAAAGACAGTGTTCGAGAAGGATACCTGCAAGATGGTTCGAGGAGCACTGGTATTGATGCGGGGAGATCAGATTGGAACTATGTACAAGCTGCAAGGTAGCACTGTTGTTGACGGGTGCAATAGTTCTATGGTTCCTGAAAATGGAGCAGAAAATCTAGTGGTCTCTGGAGAGAAGACCATGTTGTGGCATCAAAGGCTTGGACATATTGGAGAGAAGGGCCTTCGAATACTTCATGGTAAAGGTATGGTAGAAGGTATGAGTAATAGCTCTCTGGATTTTGATTTCTGTGAAAATTGTGTATATGGGAAGCAGAATCGGGTGAGTTTCCCCTCTGGTGGTAAGAGGACGAAACAAATATTAGAGCTTGTGCACAGTGATGTGTTTGGACCTGTGAAAGTTCCATCACTGGGTAAGTCTGTGTACTATGTATCATTTATAGATGACTTCTCAAGGAATACATGGATATATTTCCTTAAGAAGAAATCTGAAGTCTTTGATAGGTTTAAAGAATTTAAGGCTCTGGTGGAAAATCAGACAGAGAAGAAGATAAAGGTGCTGAGGACAGATAATGGTGGAGAATTTTGCAGCAAGGAATTTGAAGAATTCTGTAAGAAGTGTGGTATAGCACGGCAGAAGACTACTCCATTTACACCTCAGCAAAATGGAGTTGTAGAAAGAATGAACAAAACGTTGATGGAAAGGGCAAGAAGCATGCTCAGTGGTGTCGGGTTAGGACAAGAATTCTGGGAAGAGGCGGTGGATACTGCATGTTACTTGGTCAACAGGTCACCTTCATCAGCGTTAGGATAAGACTCCACAAGAGGTATGGACTGGTAAGAAACCCTCTCTTTCACATCTGAGGGTATTTGGATGTGATGCATATGTACATGTTCCAAAGGAGAAATGAACCAAGTTGGATGGTAAATCTGAACAAGTGCATCTTTATTAGGTATAAGGATGGTTTAAAGGGTTATAAGCTTTGGAACCCAGTAACAAGGAAGGTTGTGTACAGCCGAGATGTGGTTTTTAGAGAGGTTGTTAAGTTATGGTATGTTCTATGCTTATAACAATTTACTTCTTTTCTTATTATATTCCACATATTAGCAATCACATGTACATAAAGTAAAGTGAAGATAGAACATTAAACGATTAACAAAAAACAAGCCAAGACAAGAGACACAAGATGTGGCGGCTAGCTAGGGACAAACCCCATAATGTGTGGGGAAACCCTTTGATCAAATTTTCTTTTATCTTCAATAATTTAGCAGAGAGAAATAGTACAATAAATCTGATTTATATCAGCTGTAGCAAACCCTAGATTAGCAACATCAACATTAGTGGCTTCATCATCAAAACTAGGGCGGTCGATATCTCACAAACTGATCGTCGGATCGGCTTGATTCCACCACCAAAAGTTTTAGCCTTCAGAGGAGGTTCAGATGAACCTATAGTGTAGATCAGAAGAGGAGGTTTGGTGGTCCACGCCGGTCAAAGTTTGGATCTACAGTTGCAGCTGCAGTTTCAGCAGTTTCTGGCTTCACATGTGTGAGAGAGAGGCCCTTTTTTGCATAGTAGAGAAGAGAGAGATGTGATGAGATGAGTGAGTGAAAATGAGGAAAGGTCCTCCTATATTTATACACAACTATTGATGTTTGAATAGATGCGACTGTTGGGCTTCTGAGCCTACATGAGTTGTAGGTCGGCTTGATAATAATACCATAATCAAAATAAATTCATATCTCCATTAATATTTATCGGAATCGGATGATCTTTAGATCAATCCTACACCTCTCGATGAGAGGGATCTAATGAAGATATTATCAGCCATGAGTAAGATGACCCACATGAATTTTGGCCCTAGTTTCCAATTTTAACACTCCCTCTCAACTAGGGAGAACTTCATCAGCAATCGGTTTGTCGGTCGCTACTATTCATCCATCAAATGCATTGCCCTATATAGTTTGACCCTTGCCCTGCTCTACTCTATTCTGACTATTCTACTTTGTCTTGTTCTACCTTGTACTGATCTGTATGACTCTGCTCTGTTATGCTCTGCTCTACTTTTCTCTGAATTATGAAGAAGAGGAAATGATCGAGGATGTATCATAGAGACTCAAAGTCAGTCTTAGAGTATGTACCATTGGTCCCAGACTAGTCTCAACCAACCCGAAGTCAACGTCATAGTGAGTACAACTCCTACCACTGGTCCCAAACCAGTAACATCCTCCACTGACTCAAAGTCAGTCTCAGAGTGCGTACCACTGGTCCCATACTAGTAACAACTAACCCAAAGTCAGTGTCATAGAATGTACCACTCCTACCACTAGTCCTAGACCAATATCATTGATCCCAGATCAATGGAGGTCATCCTAGCATAGGGAGTACGGTAGATACAGTGATGTGTCCATCACTACTACTATGGTCCCTAACTTCATTTCCCTGCTTATTGACTAGATGAGAGGTACTTCCCATGAGTTCCAGATTGCATGGGTAGGATGTCTCGACAGGAGAACTTAATCAATCCTTTCCTCACAAGAGAACACATCAATCTTGCTACAACCACCATGGAGAACACATAAATCAAGGCCGCCATGCAGAACACATCAATCTAGGCCTCACAGGAGAACACATCAATCCTGCTACAATCGGCATGGAGAACACGTCAATCTAGGCGTCGCAAGAGAACACATCAATCCTACTACAATCGCCATGGAGAACACATCAATCCAGGCCTCACAGGAGAACACATCAATCTTTCTACAATGTCACCACGAGGTATACATGTATACCACTAGGGGATAGTGAATCATCTTGTGGTCATATACTGCTCCAAGAAGTACCCCGCACCCCCTTGGAGCTCCCAGAGCTCAATGCATCATACATGACCCTCATTGGAGGGTCTTTGAACAACTCCAAGTTGTTCTTGGAAAGTCAGGAATTTTCCCTTCCCAAGGGGCTTTGTTAGAATGTCGGCGACCTGTTCATCTATACCGGTATGTTGGAGTCTTATAGCTCCCCACTGCACCATATCTCAAATATAGTGGTAGCTGATATCGATATGCTTAGAGCGATCATCAAATATGGGATTCTCTAACAAACAAATCCCACCCTGGTTGTCGCAAAGGATCATGGTGGTATCCAATGTAAATCCAAACAGCTCACTAAAGAGCTTTCGCAACCAAACTGCCTCATAGGAGGCCATGCTAGCAGCAATATACTCTGCTTTGGTGGTGCTTGTAGAAATTTTGAATAATTTAACACATATTCAACAGAGATTATCCTGATCATGTACTATTGCAGAAAACATACACAATACATAAGCTCCTCTACGTTGATCATCAATATAGCAGCATTAATAACAATAAAACATCAAGAGCATTCACACATTAACACAGTATGTATCCCGGGGAAAGCATCTCGCTAAAAACCCCAACTATCTGTATATTAATGATTGAGTCATGTAACATTACACAGCATAATACTTCTCACAAATATCTCCACCTCTGTTACACACAATACAGCTCAGATCTGATCTCCAAATCTCTTCCACTGCTTGCCTGCCTCCACTGCTCAATACCTGCTCAAGAACTGATGAGAATGGCTCACCAAACTCGTTTTCTACCTGCAAAATAGTCACTCACGCTTTGTGGACGTGAGCATAAGCTAAAATGTGGGCAAATACGTGGGCAAACTCATTGGCATACTCAATCCCTTGATTGTGCAAGATCTTGTGCACAACTATAGTCACAACTGATAGCAATCTGATTCTCTAACACCTGTCCCTGCTGAACTGAACATGCACTGACATGCAACTGAGTTAACTGATGTATTCTATAGTTGCATTATGAGTTAATAACTTGTGAATTAATTAATAACTAATTCACCCAACTCATCTCTAGTCTATTTGCCAGTTAGACTAAATACAACCAGTTTAACAAAGCTAAACTGAACACAACTCCATCAACTGCACCTCCAGTCCAATAAACTCAACTCACTTGAGTTCTAACTGAAGTCCTGCATGCAAATATTAGTCATCCCATAGGTAACCACGTATTTCCTTCTGGGATCTGCATGTACCACATCCGTAGCTCATCCGAAAGTGCTCCAAGAGAATAAGACAAAGTTTATAGTCTAAATATTATTATGAGCTAATAATATTTGACTGTTCTATATTTAGACTGAGCAGTCACTCCGCTGTGATCTAAAAATAGAAGTCCATCTATTTTTACCAATTTGACCAATCATCCATAAACAACAACCTGCAATCCATAGACATGATCCATATGTCTAAAAATAGACTTGCACCAAAAATAGCCTGCGGGCCCACTTAGTGAAGGTGACTCTTTTCACTAAGCTCCATCATCTTGTTGCAATCTCAACACTTGGTATTACGTTCGAAGTGTTGATCCCAAGTATTGGGTCCATGGTATTGATTTTTTATGGTTTTGGACCATGGTATTGAGTAAGGCCTAAGACTATAAAAGGAGAAGAAGATCATTAGGCAAGGGCAATGGAGAGAGTCTTGAATATCTGATGTATTATGAGATCCAGTATGTAGGATATGGGTTATGATGCATTGCTTGATTTGAGCTAAGGAGGGATCTCACCGGTTGATGGAGAACAAGATCTAAGGATAGATCGAGATCTAATGGTTTGAAATGAACTATATCTTTATGGTTAATTATGCTTATTATAGATCTGTATACTGATGCATGTAATGTTATGAAATAGGTATAACTTAAGTCTGAAATTGCTGCAAGTCATGATTGAATATTTATAGATCTGTACGCGGGTTGGCTTTGGCGAAAGCGTGTATGTACACGGGTTTGATTCATCATAGTAGCGTATACATTATGAAGTATGTTGTTTGAAGTTGCAGTTGGGTCTGATTTTTATTGCAGAGTTCTGTTGTCTGCTCTGTGTTTTGGTGACTGTGTTGTTGAAAGGGTTTCAGTATTTCAGTGATTCAGAAATTGATGATGCTAGTATTGATTGTTTTTTGCTTCAATGATATTGATGGGTCCAGTCTGAAAATTTATGAAACGTGGTACCTGGAGGAAGAAAGAGAAGGTTGTTGTCTTCTGTAGGTCGGCACCTACGTACTAGTACATCAGCCAGTACAAGAGTTAAGGGGGTGGTAGCTCCCTTCCAATAGCAGTTGGAGAACGAGTAAGGTTGGAGCATTTAAGTAGGCCAGCACCTACGTACTAGTAAGTGGATCGGCTAGTACAAAAGCTAGTACATAACTATTGTAAAAGAAGTTTCTTATTAAAAGAAGATAGAGACGACTTGCAGCAGGTGGTTTTCACCCACATTGGGTTTCCACCTTATATCATGGTGTTCATGTGTGCTTCTTGTGTGTGATGATTTGTTCTGTTTTACTGCACCTGTTTACTGTACATTTGGTTAATGAAGTTCTGATGCACTAACTAAAGATCAATATTTAATGGATTAACTAAATCATAAGTATTCTGGATATACGCTAGTTGCATTAGACATAGTTGCATATACACGCGGGTTTTGTGAATCAAAACTGTGTATACGCATGTTGGTCCAAACGCAGAAGCGTATAGATGCAGGTATCTGGTTCTTGGAGTAGCGTATATGTATCTAAGTATGGAAATGGAAAAGTTTTATTGATTTGATAATACTGATTCACCCCCCCTCTCAGTATTATTTCCAAAAATTGGTATAAGAGCAGGTCCTTTGGTAGAAGCTTGATCTTTTAAAGGAGATCCATGGAACTATGGGAAAGAAGCTTAAGAAGAAAGCACCTAAGAAGAAGAAGACATCGCAGAAGAACTATGACAGTGGGTGTATGGATTGGGGAATATGTGGAAGAAGCACATCAGGTTCAGAATCACTTCAGAATGAAGATGAACAAGATCTATCAGGTATGAATTTGTTATCCTCTGGTGGTACATCTATTTATCCTCTTAAAGATGATGAATGTGATAGCGAAACAACTAAATTTTGCAGTTAAGGGTGAACAAGAAATATATCAAATAGAGGCAGAATTTAAAAGGCTTACAGACAAAATTAGAGATCAACAAGATTTGTTGAACAAGAAGGAATGTGCCTTCAAATAAGAATCTACCAAACTAAAAGCTCAACTAGAGGAGGGAAATAAGGTAAGGAAGTTATTCAAGGAAAAATGTCAAAAGTTGCAGGATGAAGTGACATCATTAAGAAACGAAGTCAATGAAAGAAGCACAACAATAAAGAAACTCAGAGATAGATCCAGTTACTATGAAAGGCTTGAAGCTACGATCCTCTCGCTAAAGGAAGATCTTGAAGAATCAAAGAAGCAGAATAAAGAACTACTCCAAGCTCTTG
>APFE030017575.1:0-10611 GCA_000404065.3 Pinus taeda
ATGGGGTCTTTGTGATCGAGTGTACATAGATCGGGTCAGATCTAAGTTTGATACCCATGGCTTCTTCATAGTCAGGGTTTCGAGATTCATATTGGCACCGAATTTTATTTTATTTTTTGTAGTGATCACTAATATTTGATCGTTGTATTGAGATCACAGTATCAATGGGAATTCATCCACTATAATCATATTTGTGAAGTATCACTCTAGTAAACCATAGAGGGGATCAAAACCTTTCATCATTGATGCTCAAATTCAATTGGGACCAAATTCGGAGTTAGATTACTTGGAATCGGCTTTTCTAGTGGGTTGATCTTTACTCTTTTGGCGGTTGAGCATCTGCATGTGCAACAGATACTTCAACGACATGCTAATATTTTTGTTACAGTTTAAGTCTCATGTACAACTCTCTCAGCTGGGGAGAAGGGTGCACGTCTCCCTGAATCTCTAGAATCCATACGAGATAACTAAATGGTATAATATCTGAAGCTCATGTTTTGAAAGAGAAGAGCTCATGTTTTGAGAGAGAAGAGCTTTGGGTTATATCGTTGATCTAGTTTGAAAATGTCAGCAATATGCCATCATGAATTGGTCTAATAGTGGATCATGGTTTTGATCTCGAGCTCACCCTCTATAGATATGCCGACTCCAGCTTTTTTGTTGCAATCTGAATTTTCCCTTCACTGCCTCCAGGCTGATCAACAATTAGGCATAAGGGAAACATATTTGAATTTCAATCCAAGACAAGTGGATATGCATACTTGTATTTGTGGGAACAAAGGCCTGCATTTGTTTGTTACGAAGCAATGACTATTATAACAAATTCTCATAAGTGTCATGCAAACGAATACAAAAGAGGCATATGCATGGGGATTATCGTTGGGGTGTTAATTTGCCTATGTTATTGGGGAGATTACAATTGGGTTTTATTTGCCTCTCACCTCTCTTAGGCCCAATAAAAACACATTTTTTTATTATTAGTTGTTTGCACTACGGGTCCTTTTTCCATAAAGGGATTTTAAAAGAAGGATTTTTTTTTGGGCACAAATTCTTTAAAACAAGATATTAAATCCTGAAATTTCCATGCATTGTTTTCTATGAAAATGATGCTGAATGGAGAATAGCCATATATCCATTTGGTTGATGTATTTGGTATCTTGATGGATGCTAGTTATGAAATCCTTTCTTGTTGGCCAGTGGTACAAATGTTGTTGAATTGATATGATTTGTAGCATGCTTTGAAGTGTAAAGTAGTTGTTGTTGTCATCATCAACTTTTTTTTATAGTAATTTTTATGGCTAGTGAAAACACATTTGTTGACTTTTGTTATAGACACTATTGACTGAGATAGTGTCTATAGTCTTTACCATATTTCAATACTTGTAACTATGTATGAGACACTATCTCAGTCAATAGTCTTTACCATATTTCAATGCTACAAGCGAGTAATGTCATATGATACACTATCTCAATCTTATTATTTTGTTTCATTTTTTTAACTACAGAATATTCATGCATGATGCACCATCTGTGTAACACAGTTTGTTATCCCTTTTTCGCAGAAAGCAGAATATTTGGGAGACAACGACGTCCCTAAGACAGGGCCGGCGCCAGCCTTACAGCGAAGCAGCAACCCTACCCATATTTGCAGCTAACGCTCACATGTGGATGGCGTTGATCGTGGGAATTTATTTTGGATTTTGCTTCGTTCAATTCAATTCCCAGACAAGGACGGCCCGATCGCCGAAACGCCAGAGCCCTAACCCAGTCCCGTTTTTGTGGAATGAGCCCTAACTGCATCGACTACTTACGGGTCAACTACGTTATATTATATTCCACATCGTCAGTCGCCGCTTTCGAACGTCAAGACTTGACAATGCTCATTTTATTGTCGAACGTAACAATTATGTTTTATTCATGAACATTTTGGGAATTTATTTTTTAATCAGAATTTACTGTTTTAGAATTTATTCATTTAATTTGAATTTGAGTTTATTTTTTTTTTATTTTTTAGGCGGGATTATGAATTAGTGTCATTATGAATTATGTATTTTAAATTGCCCCCTCGCCTTCACAAAGGGAAAAAGCATTTCATCGAATTCAAACATTGAAAGACGTCTTGAGTTGACTATTCTACCTTCATTGGTATGTTGTAAACCTCTCAATTGGTTGAAAAGATATCTATAAAAAAATAAAGAAAAAAAAGAAAAAGAAAATTCACTATATCTTTCAAGTTCATAGTAAATCATTTTAAGATCCCAATGTATATTTTTAGAAGTTGTAAACATAATCAAGTTAATTAATAACCTTTGTTAAGTGAAACACATACATGTAATATTCATTTACACAAAAGGTTACAAGAATGAATATGGAATTCTAGTTCGAAGGGGTTAATTTATCATGTATTTTAAGTTGTCAAATAAATATTTGTAAATTCTAGTTCAAAGAGGTTAATTTATCATGTATTTTAAATGTGACAGATGTGAGTGCCTTTGGTAATGTTCCAATCTCCACCACATTAATACACTTCTCTAAAATTAACTTTGAAAGGTTGGGGTATAAAACTTCATCAGATAATACCTCTGATGTGTGGATTATAGGAGAAGCAGTCACTTTCAACCATCTCGACTGACTAGGCCGTTCAAGCGATGCCGGCATAATGATAGTGTCATTATGAATTATGCATTTTTAAACTCAAGAAAACACATAGATCGAAATAAACACTGGTAGATATGGGTAATATCAAGGAGAAATGCATTGGTTCTAGTGGCTGACACACAACAATACACAATTTAACATTGTTATTATAGTATAGATGAACAGGAGGAAGCAAAGGAGGGAAATAGATGCACAGGACTGGACATAACACAAAATCCTAAGCAACATTCTTCAGTAAAAATTTTCGAATTCTTCAGTCCGATTCGGCCGAATTTGGTAACTATGTATGAGACACTATCTCAGTCAATAGTCTTTACCATATGCTACACTATCTCAATCTTATTATTTTGTTTCATTTTTTTAACTACAGAATATTCGTGCATGATGCACCATCTGTGTAACACAGTTTGTTATCCCTTTTTCGCAGAAAGTAGAATATTTGGGAGACAACGACGTCCCTAAGACAGGGCCGGCGTTGATCGTGGGAATTTATTTTGGATTTTGCTTCGTTCAATTCAATTCGCAGACAAGGACGGCCCGATCGCCGAAACGCCAGAGCCCTAACCCAGTCCCGTTTTTGTGGAATGAGCCCTAACTGCATCGACTACTTACGGGTCAACTACGTTATATTATATTCCACATCGTCAGTCGCCGCTTTCGAACGTCAGGACTTGACAATGCTCATTTTATTGTCGAACGTAACAATTATGTTTTATTCATGAACTTGCGTGAATTAATAGATGGACAGTTCATTTTGGGAATTTATTTTTTAATCAGAATTTACTGTTTTAGAATTTATTCATTTAATTTGAATTTGAGTTTTTTTTGGTGTGATTATGTGAGTTTTAAAGAGTGACACTCTTAATAGGTGGTTTGATGGTATTTAAGTGATAAAAAATTATTTGAATATTGTATCTGGTTTCAATCACACTAAATTGAATGGGTGTAATAGTTAAGAGCGTGTATTTCTTTTTAAAAGATCACAGATTCAAACTTAAAATGATAAAACATAATTTTGTGGACTTATTTTTTCTTTTTACCTTAATAATAATATTTTTTAATAAAACTAAATTTTTAAATATATAAATAAATTTAATACTCTATAAAATTATTTCCTATTCATATTTCAAATTTCAGATTTGTGATTGTAATAAATTTCTTGAAACTTTTCATAGAACTTTTTAACAAATTTTAGAAAAATTCCCAGAAACGAATCTATGGACTTATTAAGGATCATTCAGACACCATATTCTAGAAATTTCCCGGAGCTTATCTAGCCCCATCGTATCCGTTCAATTAATCATACATGAATCCTTGACTTTTCATAGCAATTATTAACAAAATTTACAAAATTTACCACAAATGAATCTGTGAACTTATTAAGGAATCATTCAGATACCTTATTCCAGAATTTTCCTGGAGCTTATCCAGCCCCATCGTATTCGTTCACTTAGTCATACCATGAATCCTTGACCTTTGCTGCACCACTGCTTTTTCTATCACTAACGTCGACAACTAAGTTTTGACCAAATCAATTCATGCTCACCATAAACACGATTGATCTTTTCAGGGGTCTATATAAAGAGGCTCAGAGTGGTAACGCAATATAAATCAATCTGGTGTTGCGTTCGATAACAATATCAATCAATCCAGAGCGGTTGCTGGGTGTAGTAATGGC
The DNA here is from genome assembly GCA_000404065.3 of Pinus taeda. NCBI lineage: Eukaryota > Viridiplantae > Streptophyta > Pinopsida > Pinales > Pinaceae > Pinus > Pinus taeda. Next base: position 4,337 of record APFE030017575.1, read on the forward strand.
CTCCATGGAGATACGCAAACTTCTGGCTATTGTTCTTTTGCTGCATAATCTGCTTCCTATCGCTATGGGTACGGAAGCGCTTTTGGAATCCAGAATTGCTTAAACTTGTTTTGTTTATGAAAATTATTAGGCATAACATAACATTCTTCTATTTGTGTGCATCTGTGTGCAGGAGCGAACGGCCATATCTTGAGGGAATACATAGGCGCCTACAGCAACGGCGTGAAATTTTCAGATGTGCCAATCAATCCGGCGGTGGAGGTCCACTTCATTCTCTCATTCGCCATCGATTATACGACCGGATCCGCTTCCCCTTCTCCCACAAACGGAAAGTTCAACATCTTCTGGGACACCGGCAGCCTGACTCCCAAGGCCGTGCAGGCCATAAAGGCCCAACACAAGAACGTGAAGGTGGCGCTGAGCTTAGGCGGGGATAGCGTGGGCAACGGTCACCCTGGTCCAGTTCAAGCCATCGTCGGTGTCTTCGTGGGTTAACAACGCTGTCACGTCGCTGTCGAAGATAATCAAAGAATACCATCTCGATGGCATCGACATCGACTACGAGCATTTTCAGGCCGACGATAACACGTTTGTAAATTGCATCGGGCAGTTGATCACGCGGTTTAAGCGGAGCAAAGTCGTCTCCTTCGCGTCCATCGCCCCCTTCGAAGACAGGGGCGCTGTGCAGTCCCATTACACAGCCTTATGGGGCAAATACGGGCACGTGATTGACTACGTTAACTTCCAGTTCTACGCGTACGATGCCAGCACCACGGTTTCTCAGTTCATCCAGCACTACAATACTCAGGCATCTCTGTACAAGGGAGGGAGAATACTGGTTAGTTTTAGTACAGAGAAAGGCGCTGGAGGTCTCTTGCCCGATCATGGGTTCTTTCGGGCATGCAAGATGCTGAAGCAGAAGGGGGAATTGGAGGGCATCTTTGTGTGGTCTGCAGACAATTCAAAGTCTAATGGCTTCAAATATGAAAAGCAAGCAGAAGCTCTTTTGGCGGGACTGGATTGATTTGATAGCCGCTACTTATCATAGCGAATCATCACTCAGTCAGACGATGCCCTATAATAACTAAAGGAATAAATATTTGGGTTCCAATTGCATTGTAACCGCCAGCCTTGGGATTTCAAATTTACTTCGCCTATTTACTGAAAATTTGGTCAGTTGTTTTTTCTTCCTTTTCATTTTACGCTTACGGTATGGATTAGTCAGCGAAAGTTAATGAACATTATATAAAAGAAAATAACAGCTTATTGCGTAAGTCAGCGAAAGTTAATGAACATCGTGCAAACGAAAATAACAGTAATTTTATGATAGGAAAAATGTTTTAGATTTGTGATTTTATTGGAGAATTCCTGGTTTTTGTGATTTATGATAGGAATATTCTATAGTTAAAAAAATGAAACAAAATAATAAGATTGAGATAGTGTATCATATGACATTACTCGCTTGTAGTATTGAAATATGGTAAAGACTATTGACTGAGATAGTGTCTCATATGACATTATTATTGTAACATTGAAATATGGTAAAAATTAGTGTAGCCCAAACCAAATACTATGTTAAAAACTAATGCAACCCAAACCAAATATAATATCCAACCAATTTTTGATTACCTAAATATTACTCAATTTTTGATTCACTTCATATTGTAATAATCTAAATTTAGTAGTGCCACAAAATTTGTAATCTAATCGTTAAATGTTTCATTTAATTTTTTAAATCTCTTTATTATTATATTTATATTTAAAACCCATGTGGTTTTATCAAAATATTTAAAATTTAAAATATTAAATTTTACATTTTAGGATTACATTATAGGTTACTAATTAACCAAAAAAAAATTAGAATAAGAATTAAAGTTCATTATTGCATAGGTCTAACACCCCAGAAACGACTGACCGGATCCATGCCGCGTGGACCGTGAAGACTACGCAATACGAAAGAAACTCACGTGACACTGTCATGTCCTACTCTATCAATATAAAGCATTTATTACTTGGTAATAAAACAGATAATCATTGAAACAGTTAAATTGCTGTAATGATAAATTATAAAAGTTTAATAATAAATTACTAGGTACAAAGTATTTTTTTGGTACTTTATAATTACCAGGATTTTATCTCTTATTACAATTCCTTAGTTGAGAAATATTTGCTTACTCGGTAAACCTGACGTGGTATTATATTAATGGCACCAAACCCAACCCAAGCTTGAGTGCAGTATATATGAACTTATCAGTTAAATTGTAATAATTGTAAATTATAAGAGTTAATAATAAATTAGTAGGTGTAAAATATCTTTTTGGTACCAACCTCTCATTACAATTACTCTGGTTAGAAATATTTTGCTTATTCTATTATAGGTAAACATAACTTTGTATTATATTAATAACAACCAACCAAACCCTCTATTATAGGTAAACCTAATTTTATATTATATTAATAATACCAAACCAAACCTTGAGTGCATTATATATTATATATCAATCTCTGATTACAATTACTTAGGTTAAAAATATCTCGCTTACTCTATTATAGATAAACCTGACTTTGTATTATATTAATAACAACAGACCAAACCTTGAATGCATTATATATCAACCGTCCACGCATATCGAAGTGCTAATGGATACATTGAATTAATACAAAACCTATAGGGCATAGGGCACATAAGGTATATCAAAGGTTTTAATTCGCATTAATCAAGCTTTGAGAGTGGGAGTGTGACCTAGCAGATTGTAGATTTGGTGTCTGCTGGTATGTGATATTATATGATATTAGAGTTGTTTTTAGTGTAATTTTTTGAAGTTTTTGGTGTTAGAATTTGGTAGAAAAATTTGTGGTGAAATTTTGATTTATGTTATTTAAATTTACTTTTTAATTATATATATGGATTCAGCGCATTAGAAAATTTCTAGGACACTTCTAATATGCAGAGTTTACTCATCAAACTTGTAATTTCAATAAATTCCTGCAGAATTTTAGATAAATTAAACTAAAAAAATCCACCAGAAAAATTTCCAAAAAATAAGAATAATTCATATAATATTAAATTTCCCTCATTGTAAATTATAAAAATTTAATAATAAATTACCATGCACAAAGTATCTTTTCGGTATCACCTCGGATTACAATTACACAATTACTCAGGTTAGAAATATATTGCTTGCTCTATTATAGGTATATCTCACTTACCTATTTCAACAAACGAATGTGGGCTCGAAGAATTTCAAATTCATTTTAAATAATAGGTAAGATTTGCTTTGAAGGGAATGTTTTTAATCGAATACATTTATCAGCCATCATCCTATTGGGTTTTTTGTTTTTTTCATTTTCATTTTAAATTTCATTCCAATTTTCCTCCACCTCATGTTGATCGCCCTCCATCCACTTGTTGAATCCACAGGTTTCGTTTCCACTTACCCTATTTGAATCGTTGTCCATCGGTTGATCGCTCTCCCTCCACGCATTTGAATCCACACATTATTGTTTCCACTTACCTTATTCGAATAGTTGTCCTATCAGAGAGAGCAGGAGACTCAAACTCAGAACACAGCACAGAACATGAAACTTCACAACTTGGCTTCATTAGCTGATTAAACATGTATTTATACAGAACAGAGATCTTTCTAGAGATCGATGGGGCGGTGGCTTCTTCAGGAAGCTTTCCCCATTGTCAATGAATTCTAGAACCTGCATTAAATCTCTTGTTGAATTCTGGCCGCTCTACGCCGACTAACACTGATGACTACGCCAACTATCGCCGTCATACGGTCATTGTGATTAACGGTCTAACACCTCCCCTTAATCACGACGACCTAAAATTTAACTTGCCTGCTGGTCTAAGTCTCAGCTAGGCTTACAACAAAACATTTCATTTTTGCCTTCTTATTAAGATATTATTGTACATTTATAGCTCTATTTTAGTGATTCAATTTAATAGATCTCAGTTAGGTTTGCTTGTCTACAACATTAGACTTTTAGAGTAATCACACCTTTAATGAGCTCATAAATATATTAGCTTAGACTAAACTAATAAATATTTTACATTTAAAGACTTTAGAAACTAATAAACTAATTTGGGAATGTTAGAATATCACTAGCCATAGAATTTGTTGTAGCTTTTTATATCTTTTGTCATATAATTTTTTTAGCAGATATAAAAGCCTTTTAGAAACATTCTTTGGGTTGATAGGAGACTAGTGCCTAGGGCATCTGAGATGAGGGTTTTTGAAGATTATCTAAAGGTTTTATGTTGCACTCCATATGTCAAGTAATAGGTTCAATAGCCATTCGCTAAGGTAAACTCAAGCAAACACATAGATCGAAATAAACACTGGTAGATATGGGTAATCTCAAGGAGAAATGCATTGGTTCTAGTGGCTGACGCACAACAATACACAATTTAACATTGTTATTATTGTTGACACCTAATCATCAGGATTGGGTGAATATAATGTAAATAAATAAATAAGTAATATGAACAATCATCGGGAGATGAAGTGAATAGTCTCTCCCTCATGTATATAATGAAGACCAACCTGAATGAATATGATATACGAATCAATTTTGCTTTGAGGAGTTACTGCCTGGCCTTACATGGTATCAAAGCCAACTCCCAAAAATAGTTGTAACTCCCTTCTGCCTACTGCTCCTGTCCTCTGCCCCTGTGGAGTCTGCCTATTGCGCTCTCTGTCCACTGTCTACTGCGCTCATTGTCCCCTCCACAGTCGCTGCCACTCTGTAGTCGCTGCCACTGTCTAATGCATAATCACTGCCACTGTCTAACGCATAACCATTCTGCCCTTTGTTTCTCTGTGTTGAATGAACCCCTGTGGTGAACGCCTAGAGAATGCAGCTCCGAATAAAACCTTGCTGAAGTTGTTGGGTCATCCTCATATGATGGGAATTCTGTGTCTTCTGAAGAGCCGACAAGGGCTTCGAACCGATGCCAATCTTGCAGGAAGCGTGTGGCATTGACGGGTTTCAAGTGTGAGTGCGGTTATGTTTTCTGCACCGATATTCGGACAAGCATGGATGCTCATTTGATTACAAGGAGGCCGAGCATCTGGAGACAATTTTTATTTTAAATCGATTTTACATGACAAGCTACGCTGATATGGTGATTTTACTGGGCAAAGCTCGGTACGATTTTTATTTCAAATTGATTTTACATGACAAGCTACGTTGATATGGCGATTTTATCGGGCAAAGCTAGGTACGACTTTTATTTTAAATCGATTTTACATGACAAGATACGCTGATATGGTGATTTCATTGTAACGTTGGTCTAACCTTCCAGATCATCGTATTTACGCTGACATTCTTGTTGCATGGTATCCAATGTGTTGAAGTTTTAGGCATTATATTAACGCTAGCATGGAATTGTGAACGGTTAGCTAGCATCATCACGCTGGTACTATAACATTGTTTTGGTATGCCATACGTTGAACGTTGTTTTGGCATTATATTAATGCTGTTTTGGTATGCCATATGTTGAACACTATTTTGGGACATTGGTAAGCCATGTAAAATATGATAAATGCGTATGTGAGTTGAGCCATGCATTGAATGTACATGGTGTATTGAGCTGTTTTGGTACGCTGCCTATGAAGTGCTGTCCTATGATGTGAGTTGAGCCCTGATTTTGTGCATGTTTTAAAATCGCCGCTATGTGTTAAAATTTTTTGAAGGGCTACATTGGGTGATCAATGTAAAAAGAAACCGATATATATTTTGAATAGTGTCGATATATATGTCTTGGGTATTGACATTTGCTCCTAAGTTGAGTTTGTTGCCCAGTCATATTAGAACTATATTTTTTTCCCATTAAGAGTAAAAAAATTTCAGCAGAAGTTTTTTTTGTTACAGTATGCATTCAATCATATCCATCGTGGGAATAGTTCTCACTGGCAAAGAGAACTATCCTGAGTGGTCCCGGATGATAAAACACATGCTCATTTTCAATGAGTTGTGGAAAGGAGTGTGTGTTGGAGATGGAGACAAAGAGCCGGAACAGCCTACCTCAAACAAAGAGCTCGTCATCTGGGAAAACAAGAACAACAAAGCTTATGCATTAATCGCAGCATCTATAAATGAAGAGGTGAGTCGCCATATTTCGCCATTTTCAACTACTTTTGAAGCCTTACAAAAGCTTAAAGAACTCTATGACTCACATTCTGCACTTGAAGTTGTTCAACTCATGATTAAACTCTTCACTCTTGAACTGCAAAATAATGATCCTCTTGCTCTTGCATCTG
>APFE030017583.1:0-27083 GCA_000404065.3 Pinus taeda
TGCGGAGCCCTGTTTCTCTTCACACCATATGCAAAAATCCCCGTGTGTAATAATAAAATTACATCTATGGAGTCAACGCTCCTAAGTTTAAAACATATGCCAAAAAAAATAATTAAAAAAACATTATAGTTTCTGCCCATACTTCATATTAAATTTATGCCCATGCCTGCCGTATGAAATCATAAAGACTTTTACCTAAGTTAATGACACCTTCAGTAAAAACATTAAATAAAACGTGCCGTAAAAGTAAAATTAAAGTTCGGGCAGGTTGAGTGAAATCCTTGTCCGTCGACCTGATCGGACGCAATTCGCTCACCAACCTCTGACAAAACAAACGACCTTTGCCGGCCGGGGAAAGTGGTTTTGGGTTCGTACACCCGACGCGTGTCAGCTGGTTAGGTTGTTCGGAGGCCCTCTGACAAAAACCCCTTTTTACCACACCCATTGCGATATGCCTCCACGTGGCTCGTGGTTTCGCTGGGTGGTATTGAGGTGCATTAAATATTTTGCCCGCGCGCGCTGTTGAAATTACAAATTCAACACAGTTGACCTATCGACTTCGGAAACACCGAAAGGCCAGCGAAGATATTTAGCTCCCGCAATTCGAGAGGAGCCTGCGATGTTTAGCTTTCAAATATCAGATGATTTTCATCTACAACATGGAATGAAACCAAGGAACATTAATAAAGACACGCATTTACCTACCTGACATCCAGGTCGCCACAATTCTGTTAATTTGCTCCCGGCCACTTCTAAAACGCGTAAATTCTCCATGGGAATCCACGAAGGCAGATAAGAGTAGGGGCACTGATACCAGCGTAGCCATAACAGATCTGGTGATCCCACCTTCATCAATATGTCTTCTAAATAACCATCTTTAGCTACAACAAATTTCAAATTCCTCGAGCCACGAGATCGATTGTTACGGGCCTGTTTACACTTATGGTTTCTGAACCTCTCACGGATCCATATTTTGTAACATGGCATTTCTGAACACCGACGCTCTCTAGTTCCATACCCTCCAGAGATGTAACAATAATCGTTTTCAAAGGGATGATCTGATCTAGAAGCGCCGTGATTCATGTTAATTCCGCGAAATTGTTTTAGTGCGTGTATGAAAAATACAAAATACACAGATCATCACATAAGAGTAAAGAAAACCTAAGAAAGCAAACGATGTGTATCTCGAATACTCAAAACTTTAAAGATCAAAAGATGTGTATCTCGAATACTCAAAACTTTAAAGATTGCAATGAAGACAAAGGTTAATGATTGAAGCACTGACAGATTGAGATCGGTCTAGCAAATCATCAATGTTGTCGGTATTTTGACGCCAAAACCGCTGTGGTATTCCCTCTGCAAGATTTCTTCCCAAATCTCTGAGGTGATCATGCATTTTTATTTTATTATCTTTCAAGTCCACCTCTATAAGGCACTTGTTCTCTAGACTTGAAAAACCCAATATGCCGTGTATTCTTGTCACCCTCTCTTTGTCTTCCCCTATGAAGAAGCAAGCAATATCTACGAACATTTGTTGTTCCTCTTCATTAAGTGAGTCATAACTTATTTTAAGCCTACCCTGTATCTCATCAATCTTGTCCAGTCTATTTAATAGCTCGAGCCAGTAAGACTTGTCATTTTTTTCATAAAGGAAAGCCCCAAATACTTTCAACGACAACGGCAAACCATCGCAGGCTGTTAGGAAACTATCTACCAGATTTTCAAATCCGGGAAGTGGATGCGGGTGGAGGAAAGCATACGAGCAGAAAAGCTCTTGCGAGTGCAGTCTATTGAGTCCAGTTAGTTTATAAATTGATGTCTCTGAAATTCCCCCTGTTTGAAGGACTTGTTTGTCACGAGACGTAACCAAAATCAAACTATTGGAGCTGAGGATGCCCTTAATTGGCAAAAATGCTTCCAGTTGACCTATATGATCCACGTCATCTAGAACTATAAGTGCATGACATGATAAAAGATGCTTTCTGAGATTATCTATACCTTCATTAATGGTGTTTATTTGCACATCTCTTCGAGTCAAGTCCTTTATGAGACACTGCTGCAAGGAAATTAGAGAACCCTTAGCTGCGTTCTCTCTTACGTCGGATAAAAAAGAAGCTTGACTGTAATCTGATCTCTTGGTGTTGAAGAATTCTTTGGCCAGAGTTGTCTTTCCAACTCCGCCTAAACCCGCGATCCCTACAACCTTGACATTCATGCTATGCTGCTGAGATAACACAGATTTATCAAATTCTTCTAATTTCTCCTTCAAACCAGTTGGATGTTCGGCAACATATTTCAATGGTGTTTTGTCAATCATTTTCAATATGCGCTGCACAACAACCTCCAATAATTGCCCTTGGTCACTGCACATTGCAAAGCAAAGCAAATTTTTAAATAACTCATCTGAGACACCTACGCAAGCCATATCGTATATTTATCAATCCGACAAATGAAAAGCTAAATCGAGAGGGAAATGAGTTGAGGTGCGAGTGCTTACCCATTGAACGCGTCCAACTCCAAGCCACTTATTTCTGCAACTTCAGACAGAGCGTCTTTCCAGCTCTGAATGATTTGGGTGTCATATCGCTGCTTCATTTCATGCTTGTGGAAGGCTTCAGCGTACGCACCTTTGGCAGTCCAGCGGAGGTCACTAGGCTTCACACCATAGAAAACAGGAATAATAGTGCCCTTATTCGACTTGAAGGCCTTCAACATGCACAGAAGCTCATCTAAACACCATCTCGATTCTGCATAAGCAGAAGAGAAAATAGCAATATGGATTGAGGCGCTTTCTATAGCATGTAGTATTTGAGGAGTAATAGGTTGTCCAGCTTCCAATTCTGGCTTGTCGAGGAAGACTCGTATTCCGTGGGATCGAAGGCGAAAATAGAGATAGCTGGCGAAGGTGTTTTTAACATCGGGACCTCGATGGTTAATAAACACATCGAAATCGTAAAGGGAATAAGAAGTTGAAGCAGAACAGGAGGTCATGGAGGAGGAAGATGCAGAAGCATTCTCATGGTGGCTAGGGCCGGTGGTTCTTAGCTGCGCCATTGGAATTGGAATGTAGATAAGAATATGCAGAAAGATAGAAATGCTGATAATAATAAGATGAAGAGTCGAAGAGAGTTAGGTCCGATTAGTTGAATATGCAGGATGGCTGGTTTTCAAGATGCAATCGTTAGTCGACATGGTATGTTGCAGTGCGTATTGATGGCGATATCGTGAACACGATTCCACATTTATAACAGGTGTCAAGTATCTGCTCGGTGCTAGTTGTAAAAGTGAGCACCAAATCAACCCAAGCCACCACTACGCTTAATTTTTATTTATTGAGTTATTGGTTGCAGGGGTAGAGAAAATTTCAAAATTATCCACCTTTAGCTTGGACCTTTCCAATTGCAGGTTCCCCGAATCTGAACGCCATGTTACAAAGTCAATGTTTGGAAACTGACGGACGGCCCAACTAGAAAAGTCGATTGTCATTGTACATCAACTTCAATCTAAAGATTTATAATTTTCCTTAGCGTTACAATCAAATTCTTGTTTAACCCAAAATATCATATCACATCATCCTAAAAGTTGGGTCATGTGGGATACCACCACCTGTGGTTGTTGGGATATCAACGCTAAAATATGACCATAGTGGTTGGTCTATCACATCAGATTAAATCATTTAAGCCGACTTTATAGCTGGGCCTTCCGTAATTTGGGGTGAGACTTTATTCATGATATTTCAAATTAATCAAAATTTCGGTGATAACATAAAAGTTATTAATTTTTATACGAATTATTATATTTAATAAAAAACTTCATAATATCATACTTTAAATTAATCAAAATTTGATTCCGATGTAAGTGGAAATTACTAATTTTAAATTGAATTCAATATCATTTTCTAAATTTTAGTTGTAATATTTCAAATCGACTCAATTAATATATTAGAGGTAATTTAATATTATATTCTAATTAGATTAGCACCAGGTAATTTTTTTTTTTTTTTCACTAAAATATTTAAAATTTGCTAAATTTTTATTTTTTATTTTATTAAAATATTTTAAATTTGCTAAATTTTAAGCATCTTCCGCCTAATATGATATTTCAAATTAAGTAAGAAATTTTAGATGATATTGATATGATATTTTAAATTAAGTAAAATTTTTGGAAAAAATATTCAATAATTCTAAATTGGAATAATTTAACTTTGATATTTCAAATTTTTTATTTTTATTATGATGTGAGGAATTTTTTTTCAAATTGATTAAATTGTTAGGCATATTATTAGATGATATATATGCTATTTCCATTTAAACAAGACTCAATCATTATGTCTTAGAATTTAACTATCATATTAAATGATGTAATATGGCATTTCAAATTAACTAGAACTTTTTTTATTATGTGAGTAGACATATCTATGTTTAGGTTGAATCTATTGTATGTATTCAAATTTTTGTTACGATATTCTAAATTGACCAAACGCTTAAGCATCTTTTAAATGATGTGATGTGATATCACATGTTAATCAAAGTTCAACCATTATGCTTCTAGACTTTAGTTGTGATATTTCTTTAAGCATTCTTTAGATGACATGACGTTCTAAATTAACCAAAATTTCCATTGTGACGCAAGTGAAAAATATCCATGTCTAAAAAATTATGGATGAAACTTTAGAGTGACAGGTTGGGAAAGTCAGAACCATATAAAGTGAGTGATAGGTTGGGTATAGAGTCATTTAAATTATATGCTTCCACTTTACCTAATTTTTCAATTCAAAGTTCCAAGCAAGAATTATGTGGGATAGAAAATTTTTCACTATGATGTAGGTTTATATCATTATTTCTTTACTGGTTTAATAGTCATATTATCAAACACTAGTGTTTACCTTTTCTTATTGTATTTGTCAACATAGGGAGAAGTTCTTTGATTCTTAAAGGTGAGACTTGTGCACCATGCATTTATTGTAGTACATAGGAAATATATCCACTAGTAGAATTTTGTGCACATATTATTACAATATTGGAATAACTATGGCATAGATTAGTATACTACAGTAGCCACTTTTAACACTATCCACTCACATTTGATTTAGTATATTCTGTCTTTGTGCTTTACAAATATGGACTTGGTTGACGGAATTAGTAACCCTAGCACATTAATTTATGACCCATTTTTTTTTAAATTTGAAATTTATAATGTTGAGTTGCAATGTTCAACGAAAGTTAAATATTAGCATACTCTACAAATGGGGAAGGGAAGAACAAAGAGAATCATGGGTGAATACAATGATGAAAAGGAGAAGCTACAAATTTTTTAAATGTGGTGTTGCATTGAATATTTTGAATGGTTGAAAATGAATCATTATATATTTTCACTAAAGATTCTTGAGAGACTACATTAGGTGAAATTGTGCTTAGTAAACGAATGTGAAATAATGTTTGAAGCTATGCTTGTCTTCTCAATTAACCACATTTATTGTATGATGCAGAAATGTTTCACACAATTTTGCACTCCAATATATGATAATACATTTTTCTATAAAGATACAAATATTTTAGATGTTTTTGTTTCAACATGTATGCATACATAATATTTTTGTGCCTAAATGTAATGTATTATCAGTTGCACATGTGCACGTTGTCCACACAAATATGTTGAAAAATCGTAACTTCATTTTCACAAAAGTTAGGACCAAGACATTTCGTGTACAGAAGTATGTCCAAAAGATAGAAAAATATATATTGTTTGCCCCACCCCCATTGTAAAAGAGAATCACAAATCTTTATTTATTTTTTCCATTTCTCTTGCTTTTATTTTTTGGAGGGGGAGGGAGGTGTTTGAAGCTGAAAATTTCCCTTTTGCTAAAAAAAAAGAATATAGACATGCATCTTCCTTTTTTCAAAGTGATACATATGCATTGTCTTTGATTTTTGTAAAATGTTCAAAAGTGAATGATGAAGTGATTCACATTCCTACTATAGATGTGGTGCATGACATTTACATGATGGTGAAGACTTAACATTTATTATTTTCAGAGTTAATGGTTAACCATGTTGATGCCAATCTTTGGGATTAATATATTGTTAATGTAGGGATTTATTTCTCGTTACCCCATATTAAACATGGACTCGATGTGTGCTTTGGTTGGGTTTGGTCCCATTAAGGATTAATGTAAGTATTTAATGCCACAATGACATACATTGGTGAATTTGGACAATGTGATTCATGTGTATATGCAATTTACATGACCACTCTATGAGCTCCATTTAACAATTCTACTTGGATCCACAAATTATAGGATAACATAACTCATTTCCCTACACATATTAGTATTTGGCTTGGTGATACTAGTAATCCTAGTAATGTGTTTCATTTCTACATAGATGATGAATGGCAACATCTTCTTATGAAAAATACAACCATAGAAATCATTGATTGATCCTTATAATATTGGAAATGTTTTTCCATATTGTGGTTCATGTTGGAGGTATACATCACGCAATGTATCAGACTATATAGGCACCATTGCTTCCTTGGTAAGAGGATATATGGAAGTACTCTTTGAAATAACATTATTTGGTTTCCTAAACATAATTTTTTTGGAGTCATATAGAAAGTATTGTAAGTCACCCATTCTAAACAACATTACACATTACTAGAGTTACATAAATATTTACCTTGAAATCCTTAATTGAAATTAGAACAACACTAATCCCCTTTCGGTCGAGTAACATAGACATAAGAAGGCATGGCATTGATTTGGCTACTAATAGGAATTACGCATTTGAAAGCATGGTTACACCCTAACTTGAACAACATCTTCCTTCAAAAGAAATGATGATCACAATGAGTTAAACAGTTGACCAATGTTTTCTACGTAATGAAAATTCAAACTGCAACTCATATCTAAGCTAGAAATATTTCAATGTAGGTATCAACATAAATAATTAGACTTTCAAAAGGAGAGGCACTCCTACTAGTTCATAAAGTAAGCATTTTACCCTAAAGAAGTGGGAATATGTATGGAATATATACTTCAAATTTTATAATGGTGAGGGCTTCAATTTGAATGCAATAATTACTTTAATACAACCTTCCATTATTTTAAAGTAATAAAACAAAATAACAACATAGTAGCTTCAACTCCAACCAACGCCATGAAGATGAAAGTTGAACATGGAATACATGAAATCATGGTAATGGTTCAACTAAGAAGGATAAAGAGATTACTGGTAGACACATGGAATGTTTAAGGTGCTAGTTAGAAATAGGGATTTCCAATGTGTTAGATCATTGCAACTTTAAGCATTTTTATTGCATGGTTTTCTTGTATATGCTTTGGTAGTTCAAACCTTCTACTTCTCTTGAAAACTCCTTGTTAAATTATGCACAATGTGATAATGCTACATTCAATATTTTGGTATGTCAAATAAGCCTAGCGACTACTTTCTACATTGAATTTGGAAGCATCATTAATGTCTCTAATAATTCAGAAAATTGCATGGTAGATTATGCATTGACCCAACTAATAATGACTAGATTGCTCATGTAACGTGCATTAATTTTTAACTTTTATAGATGTTCAATGGCCAAGCAATTTGTTGGGGATGGAAGAACCTTGAACATTTTATCATTCGAATGATAAATCAGGCTCAATGTATTACATCAACCCTTTTCTAAAAAGTAGCATGTCAAGTTTGAATATGGCTAGATAGAACTATCAAGCTATTTTGGAATTTATATAATTTGAAAATGCCCCAAAATTGTCTAATTGAATGATAACCAATGCTTTGAAAACAAAACATTTCAAATCTTGAGAATACACTTGATAATGTATTGGGCCAATTTGATAGATGTCCCTTGAAAGGTGGAAATACATATATTTTAGTTCATTAGATACTTAAGGTAGGTTTAACATTATGAATCATTGAGTGGCCTAATGGGTTATAAAAAAGATAAATCATTCAAAATAAAAGGTAGATGGAGATTGAATTCAACTAGTTCTAAAGATGTTCACACTTGAGTTCAAAAGGGAAGTACTAATGAACTATTAAAATCATATGAAAGTTATTAACTTCAAAGGAAAAAAGACGCTAATACCATATTGGGAAAATTTTAGAGTTTCAAATTGAACATGTTTGAATGTAACTTGATAATTCATCAGGGAATTTCGGAAAATGTCTCATTTGAGATAATTAAACATGGGTTAATGGTGAGTCATATGTCGCTTTTTGAATTTTGAAATTTTTATCTTAGGGAGAACCATAATTAATTATCAAGGTATTTTTGAAGATGGTAACATTAAAATATTGATTCAATAGTAGTATGGGGCAAACTTGAAATGGGTTTGATTGAAAAATGAAATAAGCCCGATGAAAAATTAGTACCTTTTGAAAGATGTTTCATTCAAAATTGAGAAGTGATGTTAGTGCTGGAGATTAGGTGTGAGTTGAAATTTAGAAATGGAAGTGGCTAGGTAGTTCATTGTGAGGGAGTATTAGAACTTTGAAAAGACACAACTTGAAAAGAGCCTTGATGGAGAGTTCATTGGGAACTTCTTAATGATGATGATTTCAAATGAAGGAGAAGGATTATTGGACCATAGAGTAGATATCTAAAATTTCTGAAATGAAAAAGAATGAAAGTGGCCCAATAGCCCATCAACATGATTTTAAAATAATTTATTGAAAACAAAAAGGAGCTCGATGGCTCCTATAGAAAAAGATATATTGTTCGCCCCACCCCCATTGTAAAAGAGAATTACATATTTTTTTTTCTTTTCACTTGCTCTTATTTTTTGGAGGGGGAGGGAGGTGTTTGAAGATACAACTTTTCCTTTTGCTAAAAAAAAATGAATATAGACATGCACCTTTCCTTTTTCAAAGTGAGACATATGGATTGTCTTTGATTTTTGTAAAATTTTCAAAAGTGAATGATGAAGTGATTCACATTCCTACTATAGATGTGGTGCATGACATTTACATGATGGTGAAGACTTAGCATTTAGTATTTTCAATGTTTATGGTTAACCTTGTTAATGCCAATATTTGGGATTAATGTATTGTTAATACAGGGATTTATTTCTTGTTACCCCATATTAAAGGTGGAATCGTTGTGTGATTTAGTTCGGTTTGGTCCCATTAAGGATTAATGTAAGTATTTAATGCCACAATGACATATATTGATGAATTTTGACAATATAATTCATGTGCATATGCAATTTACATGCCCACTCTATGAGCTCCATTTAACAATTCTACTTGGATCCACAAATTATAGGAGAACATAACTCGTTGTCCTACACATATTAGTATTTAGTTTGGTGATAATAGTAATCCTTGCGTTGTGTTTCAATTCTACACAGATGATGAATGCCAACATCTTCTTATGGTAAATACAACCATAAGAATCCTTGATTGATCCATATAATATTGGAAATGTTTTTCCATATTGTGGTTAAGGTTGGAGGTATACATCACAAGATGTGTCAGCCTATATATGCACCAGTGATTCCTTAGCAAGATGATCTAAGGAAGTACTCTTTGAAATAACATTCTTTGGTTTCATAAATATCATTTTTTTGGAGTCATATAGAAAGTATTGTAAGTCACCCATTCTAAACAACATAACACATTACTAGAGTTACATAAATATTAACCTTGAAATCCTTAATTAAAATTAGAACAACACTAATCCCCTTTGGGTCGAGTAACATAGACATAAGAAGGCATGGCATTGATTTGGCTCCTAGTAGGAATTACAAATTTGAAAGCATGGTTACAACCTAACTTGAACAACATATTCCTTCAAAAGAAATGAAATAAGCCTGGTTACTCTCCTAGTATGGGGCAAACCTGAGATGGGTTTGATTGAAAAATGAAATAAGCCTGATGAACAATTAATACCTTTTGAAATATGTTTCATTCAAAATTGAGAAGTGATTATAGTGCTGGAGATTAGGTATGAGTTGAAATTTAGAAATGGAAGTGGCTAGGCAGTTCATTGTGAGGGAGTATTAGAAGTTTGAAAAGTCACAACTTGAAAAGAGGCTTGATGGAGAGTTCATAGAGAAATTCTAAAGGATGATGATTTCAAATGAAGGAGAAGGATTATTTTTTTTTTCTTGGTAAATCTATGCTATTGTATTATATACAGGAAAACTTTACATACACGAAGTCAATATGCCCAAGGCCAACTGTGGCTCTTTGGACTCGGCTTTCGCAGAACAAAACCTGCCCTCGCAAGGGCATCACGACTAGACCGAACAACCCATATAGAGCCATTGTAACATGACAAAGGTACCAGACCAAACAGAGTAGTCCCACGCAGGGGCACAGGAGCAAAACAATACTTCCCACGCAGGGGCCTCATAAGACTTTCAACGAATTCCCTGACCGGCCATACAAAATTAACAGGAGCAGACATAGATATGGACTTGAACCAGAAATGACAAAATACATAGCCATTAACCAAAAAAGAACTTGAACAGAAATGGATGAAGAGAGTGTGAACCAGTGGAGGGCTATTCCTCCGGCCTTTCCTCGACCACCCTGCACCATCCATACTTCTCTTGCAAGGAGTCCCAATCATCCTCAGTGTCCTCCTTGGAAGTCGACGCCTTCTGAGCCTGAGGGCTTTTAGGAGCTTGCCCAGGCGCCTCCACAGGTTTCTTCTCGTCAACGACCGAGCTTCCACCTGGGAGCTTCTCCAAACTGCACGAACCTCCTTCATCGTCCTGAGATTCCTCGAGGAATAGAACCGAGACATGTGCATTAATGCGGGGTTTGTCCATTGAGCTGCCGAAGGTGAAGATGGCAGAATCGAATGCAGGTGCAGGGGCTGGTTCAGAATTTGGGCTGCTCGCGTCCATGAATTGGCTAGCCTAGATGGGGGTGGATTTATCCCCTCCATGGCAGTGACAGCGGAAGCAGTGAAGGCAGGGCCTTGTGGCTGGAGGACGAGACGGCCTTCCCCGAGCAGAACCCCTCCGTCTGACCATCTTTGTAGGAGTAGCGGGGGCATGTAGAAATGATGAAACAGAGTTGAAGCAGCGCCCCATAGACTTGAGACGCCACTCAACTGAACACAGACAGCAACCAACCGGATTTTTGGGCTTGTGACAGCCTTCAATGAAGTGGACGCAGGCGTTACCAGCAAGAGCTGTAGCCTGGAAGGTAAAACCGCACATAGCAAACTGATCATCGTAACCCAATCCATCTCCCTTTTTAACAAATCCAGCAATCCCTCGAAACCTGTTCGCCATAACTGCAATTTGCAATCGCGCCATTTAACCAGAATTTGCATTGAATGCCTGCCGCTCGCTCTGTACATATATTCCATGGCGACGAGGAATGTATTGAATGCTCACCTTAAGCACGAGGTAGCACATGGCTGTCATGTGGCTCCTCACTGGCACTCGTCCCTTCACCCGCATCCAGGGGAAGGAGAAGGATTATTGGACCATAGGGGAGATATTCAATATTTATGAAATGAAAAAAATTGAAAGTGGCCCAATAGCTCATCAACATGATTTTAAAATAATTTATTGAAAACAAAAATGAGCTCGATGGCTCCTATAGAAAAAGATATATTGTTTGCCCCACCCGCATTGTAAAAGAGAATCAAATTTTTATTTTTTTTCCTTTTCTCTTGCTTTTATTTTTTGGAGGGGGAGGAGGCGTTTGAATCTGCAAATTTTCCTTTTGCTAAAAAAAAGAATATAGACATGCAACTTCCTTTTTTCAAAGTGAGACATATGCATTGTCTTTGATTTTTGTGAAATGTTCAAAAGTGAATGATGAAGTGATTCACATTTTTACTATAGATGTTGTAGAGCCTCCAAAATGTATTCAAAATATCATCCAATTTCAACTTTATTGCCACCATTTCACTCACATGTCGCAACTCCATGACCATATAATCTTTCATTAGCCTCCATTTTTTTTAATTACATGGGTTCCATTTGTGTTTTCCAAAAGTTATTGATTTCTAGTATTATAAGTGAATTAAATGGTCAAAACTTAGAAAAATGGCATATACTTGCTAACACTTAAAAGTGGCTTGAGTTTCATGACATGTGTAGGTCATTTGGAAGCTTCCAAGGAACCCTTATGTGGCCTCCAATGCTCAAATTCGAATTTCCTTCAAGATATGGAAGAAGATTTGGATAAAGGTCAAAGAGGACATGTGTCTCATCATTACCTAGTTAAGTTGTAACTCTATGAGATTTTCTAGGGATCTAGGGAGAGAATAATGGACTTCCATTAATGAGGTAGCTTCTTATGTTTTGTTTAAATAGGAGAGCCTCCTCATTTCAAAGGCATGTGTAAAGTTGGGGAAATGCCCATGTTTTGAATATATAATTTGGATTTGGCACCATGCTCATGAGTGATGTTCACTTTGATTTGGTTATGCTTGAATTTGGAGCCTCTCAACTTTCCATCCCTCATGCTTTTGGATTGGCCACCTATAATGTGTGAGCTTTATTGTTTTTCATAGATTAATATTTATTGCTTTTATAGATTAATATTTATTTCTTTCATATCTTTTCCTGTGTGAGAGGCTAAGAGCGATTGTTTTTTTATTTGCTTTCATATCTAGAAATTAAGATTGATTGTTTTTTCTTTCATTTTATGTCATGTGGTTTTAATTATTCATTTCATAGGATCCTCCTTTGATAATGCACACATGATCCCTTAGAGTAGATTTCATTTCATGCAATTTCATTTCTGAAAGAGGTGTGCTTTTCAATTCCTGCAAGTGTGATAGATTAAGATTTCAATTCCACACACTGTACTATAATTTCTTTTGAAGTGATTGTTGAATTAGAATAGGTGAATTTGGTTTGTCATTATTTTGTTTCATAGTTAGATTGATCTAAATGGGAAGTTAATTTCTAACAAATACAGTGCACGCACGCTTCGCAAGTTTTATGAAACCCAAGGGTTGACAATTAAATGATAGGTAATTAATTTGCCTCGACATTTTGGCGTTGTTGCCGGGGAAGTGTGCATAGGAACTAACTTTCAGTCTAGAGTTTATTTATTTATTTTTAAAGAAGGTAGATGCATAAATCATTTAGATGCATAACATTTTTATATTAAAAAAAACCTTCAATCACCTACCACCCCCACTATATCATGTGGCGCAGTAAGAGCCACACATCCACATCATGAATTCTTATTTTTGCAGGTAGAAGAGATGACAAAGGGGGAGGAAGAAATGGATGGAGATCCTTTTGGATTTCCCATTCAATAAATTGATTTCAATGTTCAAATGAAGAACATCCCTCCATCCATACTTCCTAACTTCAAAGGTATGAGATCAAAAGACCCGGAAACTTTTTGTTTTGAATTTGAAATCAATTGTAGATCTTATGGCTACTCATTACATATTCAAAAATTGAATTTGTTTCCAACAACATTGAAGGATAAAGCTCTTAGATGGTTCATGACTTTAGGAACAAATTCTATAAGGACATGGGATGATATGAAAAGAGAATTTATGGAAAAATATAAAAATCATTACAAGCACCATGACCTTAGAAATGAATTCTTTGAGATGAATGAAGAAGAGGATGAAAATATAGAAGACCTAGTGGAGAGATTTACTTATAATATCAAAAGATCTAAAATGCATAATTTAGGATCAGACATATTAAAAACTCTCCTACTAAATGCTATAAAGGATGAATGGATTGATATTCTTAACTTGGTGGGAAAAGGAGATGTTTATCAATTGTCATTTCATGAGATTTGTGAATTATACAAGAAAATATCAAGAGGAAAAAAAAAGTATGGAAGATCTCCTCAAGATCTAGTTACGGCAAGGGAAAATAATTTGAAAATGGGATTGGTATGTCAAACTAAACTTAACAATTTGCTAAACATTCTTGGTAATTTAAATCAACAAATTGAGATGCTAAGAATGAAAAACAAGAAAACAGTTGAAAATGTTGCTTTGCATTAATGTCCACTTGATAACATTAAAATTTGTAGAATTTGTGTAGAATCACATACTACTAAAGATTTCCCATCATTACCAGGGTTAAAGGTAGTTTACCAAAGGGATAATGGAGTGAATCAAGCTCCAAGAGGATCATGGCAACCTCATCAGCCCAATATGATGCAATATCCTTCTGCACAATTTTAGGGTTATGCACAACAATCTCAAAGTAATTGGCAAACACCTTTGCCTTGGCAACCTTGGCAATCTCAATCCCAATGTCAAAACCAATCTTGGAAATAGGGTTGGGAAGAGCCTGATAGAGGAAATCCACCATATACTCAATCTTTCCCTCACTATCCTCAATACCAATATCAATGTTATCCATACCATTCACCTCCACCACAACATCAATTTCACCCTCAGTTAATCTCAATTGAACCTTTTCCATTACCACGCACACGAACACCCCAAAGATCCATTCCCATTCCACTACCTGAACAACCATTTCAAATCCCCAACAATAAAACACCTCAATCCACTTACAATGTTGAGGTATTGCAAAATGATTCAACAGTTGCCATTGAAGAACAACAACTAGAAGAAGATTTAGATAAGGTCCAAGAATCATGGATGCCCATCGATAAAGAGCAGTTGCTAGAACTTAATATTGAAAAGTTTCATGCATGCCTATCACCATATTTTATGAATGGAGATCACATACGCGAGGACTTGCATGACATGATAGAAGAAAGACAAGGAAGACAGGATTATATTGAATCTTGGTTCAAGGCAGTCATTGGATCCTAGTATTCCATTCTTCAGTATCTTCTGGCATAATCTCAATTAAGACAGTTGGTCTCTCATACACGAGTACGTATCAAAGAATATATTTCAAACCTGCATATGAGCATATCTATCATTTTTTTACACACATGGCTCCATTGGAAACATTCATATACTTAAAAATTAAGAAAAAAATTAAGTAGATAAATTAGGAAAAATAAAATCAAGCTTGATTGCATTTCATAAAAAGTTCATGATTGCATTTTTTTTTTAAAGTTTTTAGGCTTTAAAATCTTTTAGATTTTTATTATTTTCTTGCATTTTTTCATTAAAATCTTAAATATTTTCAATAAAAAATTGATTTTTTGATTTTAAATAATTAAAAAATAAGAAAATCCTGTTAGATTTTTAATAAAAAAAAAAAGTCTTCATGTTTTTGAATAAGGGAAATGTAATTTTTTTTTAAAATAAAAATTATCAAATTCTTTTTTTTAGAGAATTGAGAAATTAACGAATTGATAACTGGCTCTCGTGCGACCTATAAAAAATTCAAATGTATTAGTTTAAAAATCAAAATCCAATTTAAAAAAAGAAAAAGAAAAATCATATATAAATTTTGCTTCAAATTGTTGCATATCTATTCCTTTTTTCGTAGGAGCTGCATAAATGATTCGTTTATGCAACCAAACCTGATTTGATTTCACATACATCATCAAAAAATTTGTGTTGAAGGGATTAACATAGACAAATTTTTAATTAAGCCCTATCTATAACCCAAGTGAGAGCTATCACGATCCCTACGATTCAACTTTTTTCGTGTGGTCTCGTTAATGAAAATCCTTCAAGTAGCTCTAGGACAATTGAGCCACCTCATAGCAAATGGACGAAACATTATAACTTCTTAACTATAGCTCAGGGAGACACATAACACAATTGTTATCGACTTTACAGCAACTACGTGGGTCATATATGTCTAGATGTGAGAAGCTTGTAACCGCTTCTTTAGCTTCAGATTCTATTGATTCAGAGAGTACACATTCAAATTGAGTGAGTAGAAATCGGGCATTGAACCTTAGAGAGGCAAGAACACGGAAAATTGAAACAGATATAAGGCCTCATGAGTTTCTTATTCCTTCTCTACCCCTTGCTCGTTTCTTCGGTGGCTCCATTATTTCTTCCATGTTGTGTTTGAAAAACCAGCAACCTGATTCCACTAGTCATTCCAAACCACCCAAAAGAATCTCTATAAAATCTAGCAAGTGATTTCTTTACTTGAGCATTTGCTAGAAATGCGTAGCAACTTAAAAACATCATTTTTAACACACCATTTATGGCCAAATGAAAATGAATTTAAAATACTAAAATGTGGGCTTTTTTGCAGTGGCATGATCCGGATTTTCCACAGTTTCGTGTTCATTCTGTCGACATTTCAAACCCCAAAGGGGGTCCATCATCAAGACTAAATCAGATAGAATATGATGAAAGCTTGATTGAGAGAAGAGTCTTTTGACCTGGACATAAATTAGCTAAGAACCCTAATTTTATAAAGAAGCCGACACTTTTTTGTGTAAGGTTTCTTATTTATTTTAATTTATAATTTATTTTAATTTTATTTTTAATTTAATTTATTATTTTTATTTTTATTAGTTGAATATTTTATTACCTATTTCCTTTAATTTTCATTTTTAATCCTATTTAATTAATTAATAGTTATTTTAGTTATTTTTGATTAATTTATAAGAATTGTTTTATATTTATGTAATTCAATTCAATCATTTAAATTAATTGATTATTATGATTTAATTAGTCTAATTAAATTTATTGTTTATTTATTATTATTTATTTTTATTGATTGTATTCCTCCTATTGTTATTTTAATTATTTATTTTAATTAATTTTATTTTATTTATTGTTATTAATTATTTTTCTAATTAATTAATTAATTGTAAACTTTATTATATTGATTATTTAGAATTAATTAAAGTTAATCTAATTCATTAATCAAATTGAAATGAAATTTTTAGTTCATTTTGATTTAATTAATTAAATTAAATTAAATTAACATAAATTGATGAAATTAAATTAAATTGAATTAATTAACCTAAATTGATTAATTAATTATTAAATTTATTAATTTCTTTAATTGCTTTAACTGTAATTCATTTAATTAATTATTTTATTTTTTATTGATTAATTAATAAATTCTTTCTATTTTTTATTTTATTTAATTGGAATTAATTTTAATAAATTCTTTTATAGTTTTACTTTTATTGTTTTTATTTTTTTATTTTATTATCATATTAGGCTAATTCTCTAATTAATTAATTAATTAATTAATTGTTACTTAATTATAATTTTTATTAAAATTAATTAAATTTAATTTAATTTAATTAAATTTATAAAATTAATTAATATGAAAACCCTAATACTATGCTTCCAAAGGACTAGAGGGGTTGATTTGCCTGATCAAGGGAAGCCAATTTCCACTAATTTCACTCCTGTTGTCCCTGTTGAGGTTCTGAGGAAATTTCATAATCTCGATGGCCTCTATGATTTTTCTCTTATGATAATTATCCTCTCTTGCAATTATTTTGGCGTCTTCCAAACACACGTGATGCTTTGTTTTGGACGAGTGTTCTGCAAGTGCTGATGTATGGGATCTCTCGTTCTTTATATTAGCTGCGTGTTCTTTTAGTCTTATTTCAGAGACTGACCTGTTTCCCCAATATAACTCTTGCCACAAGAGAAATCAATCTTGTACACACCCTTGAGTTGTTGTCGATCAATGTTATCCTTTACTGACCTCATCATTTGCCTTAAAGTTCCACATGTTGTAAATTGAGTGTTTATGTTATTCTTTTTTAAAATTTTTGCAATCTTATTTGTGACCCCTTGGATGAATGGAAGGTAAACTTTCCCATGAATTTCTTTCTTGTCTTCAGGAGGCTTGGAGAGAACCTTATACTGCGCTCTTCTTATAGCTTTCTTGATACTCCACGCTTTGTATCCAAGGTTTTTGAAGACAGAGGTTAAGTGTTCAATTTCTTCTTTTAGGTGATGAGGGTCAGAAATCCTGAATGCCCTAACAGCTAGAGTGTTTAAGACGCCTGATTTTTGGGAAGGATGATGGTAGGAGTCAGCATGAAGATAGCTATCAGTATGAGTTTTCTTTCTATAGACCTGGTGTCCCAAAGTACCATCCTCCTTTCTACTGATCAGAACATCAAGAAAGGGGATCTTATCGTTCTCTTCAAGTTCCATAGTAAATTTGATTTCGGAAGATATGGAATTGAGATGATTGAAAAAATTCTCCAACTCCGCCTTACCATGAGTCCAATTCAGGTTAGTGTCGTCAAAAAATCTTTTCCACCAAGATGGCTTTAGAGGGAATGAGTCAAGGGCTTTTCTTTCAAAGTACTCCATGTATAGGTTGGCGACAATAGGTGAGAGTGGGGAACCCATAGCGACTCCAGATATTTGCTCATAATAGTGATCTTGAAAACTGAAAAAAGTGGATCCTAAACAAATTTCTACAAGCTTTGCTGTTTCAGGATCAGTGGCCATCTTTATAACATGAACAACTTCATCTAAGGGAATCTTTGTAAACAAATAAACTACATCGAAACTTACTATAATATCATCCTTATCCACCTTTTTATTCTTAATAAGCTTTACAAATTCATTTGAGTCTTTTATAAAAGAGTCCGTGTTACCAACCAGAGGTTTTAGGATCTTAGCTACATACTTAGCTAATTCATAGGTAGGGGAACCAATGGTTTTAACAATTGGTCTAAGAGGGACCCCTTCCTTATGGATTTTTGGTAACCCATAGATTCTAGGAATAACCTCATAGGAGGGAATTAGCTTCTTTTTTATTTTATCTTCCAGGTTAGTTTCCATGATGACTTTCTTGACTTGTTTCATCACCTTGCGAATAGGGTTGGAGTTGACTCTCCTATAACTCCCACAATTTAAATGCTCATTCATTTTATGAATGTAATCTTCCTTATTTAACACAACAGTGGCCCCTCCTTTATCAGCCTTAAGAACAACTATCTTATCATTATTTCGGAGAGATATTTTATCAAATTCATAACCGAATGGGAGATATTCATGGTTCTTTGGAGCTTTACTTGGCAATTTGCATGAGAAAAACAATTTTTAATTAATGCACAAAGACATTTGCAGCCATTTGGTTTTCTCTTGCAAACAATCCACCAAGAATCTGGTCTCCCTAATCTACAGGAGGTAGATCCACCACAGAGATGCTGAGCAGTACCATTAGCAACCCTCTCTAGATCACTGTTTTCTCACATTGCTTGTCATTTGCTGGATTCCGATGAGTTTTTCCAAGAAAGGGGTGTTTTTACAACAAAGAGTTTCAATTCTGGATTCGATGCAGAACCTTTTATTGATTCTCGCAGCATTTCATCAAGGCATCGCAAGGAATGGATGTCCACAATGGCTTAACGTAGGATTTTTGTGGTTAAGGCTTCCGTTTTCTATTATGCTAATCTCAACTTCATCGAACGGTAAAGAATTCATGGGTTCGGTATTCGAAGAAAATTCATGGGATGAAAGTAGTACCCAATTCGGAAATCCGAAGAGAATAATAGATCAGAGAATTGTCGAGGCTTCCAGCCCATCATCATCATTAACAATAGTTTTTCCTTCAAACCAATGTTCATCCATTGTTTCACATATTTCCGATTCGCCTCCTCTTGAACAATTAAGCAAGAAAAGTGAAAAATCTAAGGTAGTTGTTGCAACTGTCATTATTATTGCAATATCCACTCTTGCACTTGCTAGAGTGTTTTCTAGCTTGTACAAAAAGTTTGCCACTGGTAGGCATAGGTCACATGAGAAAGATGATGATAGGCATCTTGTAACTTCAAGCATAGACAATAGATAAGTTAATCATTCTTGTAGTGAATTGAATGTGTCAAAATACACTGAAAATTCACATAAAGTATCTTCTTCGGAAACAGGGAGAGCTGAAGGTATGCAATTGCCTCCCTTGAATCAGGGGAAGCATCAAAATTTATCGCTTCCTTCAGACCTTAGGAAATGTGTAAATATTATTGATATTCAAATTCTTACTTCTTTACCCAAAACACAACCTTCTCCTGTTGAGTTGTCTGACAGGATCTCCTTCAACTCACGTAACGTTTTTTTTTTTTTTTTTAATGAAGTGTTTTTTTTTTTAACATTTGCATATTTATAGGTTTTGTTATGATTTTTGTTATGTTTGTCTATATGTGTATTTTAGTTTGTATATATGTTTTTTTTTTAATTGTATATTTATTTCACTTTTTTTTAGTTTTTGTAAATATTTCATTAATTTATTGTTTTTCAAAAAAAAAAAATAATCCATGAGAACATGTTGTAAAAAAAAATAAAATAAATTGATGTGAAATTCAATTCATGATTTGAACAAATTAAAAGAAAAAGGAACTTTTGAGATGATTCAATAACACACCTTCGAAGCAAGAAATAAATAATAATAATAATAAAAGAAATTGCTTTATTTGCTATTTTTTCTAAAAGAGGTATTGATAAATTTGAATATTAGCCTGGTTATTTGTTCATAACATGCATAGCTGTGTGTACTTAACTGTCTGTTCATTATTTTAACTATAGAAACTGCGCAATTCTGTAGTGGAACAACAATTCTGCAGCTGAACACCAATTCTACAACTAAACCACAATTTTGCAGCTCTCTATTTAACTCAATGATCTATTTGTCAACAATGCATTCTAATCAAAAAATCATGATCAAAATTTATTGGTTTTGCCTAATGATGATGTTTTCAAGCATGATGCAGAAAAGAAGAAGAACTATGAAGGCTCTTTATCTGCAAGATCGATTGATGAATTTTTTTATCAAATATTGTTTTACATGAATCATTAAGCATTCACAAATAATATTTCTTTATCGTTATGAAATGCTACGATTCAAACAGAAATAGAGGAAATTGTTTTATTTTAGAAATTGGATTTATTATTGCAATTGTGAAATTGGACTAACCATTTGAAGCAAAGACACGTCATGAACCTATTAATTATGCAATTTTTTTTGTATGTATCAAAAAGAAATTGATCACTTATCTTTAAACACACTTACGTTTTATTGCAATTTAGTGCCATGTTTACTTTCAGGTTCCATGGAAATCGAAGAATTGAAGGAAGCCAATTATGCATGATTGGTCTTCTACGACCAATTCAAGAAACATGAACCAATTGAATCCATTTTTGTCATCCATAAATGCCATTACTTTTCCTCTCCAAATTCGTAAGCTATCCAAGCATTTTTCGCTAAACATTGTCGTTAACATTTTCCTTGCAAGTGTCGCATGATTTCCACTCACATTTTCCATAATTTCCATTCATTAACCCATTAATAGAGACATTCATCTCACTTACATGCTGATTTTTCCATTTTCTTTCCATTTGCTTGTTTACCCTTTTGTCATTTTCCCTTCCATTAAATAAACTTTGGTCCACTACAAAATTTTTCATTCATAGTCCTTCCAAAATCATCATTTCATACTCACGTTAGACGATGGAGGATTCATTAAGGCCTCCCTTCTAACAAGTCTTGGCCTATCGACATCAGCACATTATCTAGGTTTAGGGCTAGATTCCTTATTAGTACCTTGAGGCTTGTATGCATCAATGACAAGTTCCCTCATTGACAATCATGGGAATACATAAATGTTCCTTGATCGTTAGATCTTGCAAATGGTTCGACATCAGCTCATCTATTCGCACTTTGCAAGATGTACTTAGGTAACTTGGCGCTCGTTGACATTAATGGGGAGTTTTCCCCGCATTGGCTAACGACATTCATCAATGACTAGTAATCCAATGACTTCTCTTCATGCTTGACAACAACACATTTTTTCGCATGACTAGAATTGTACCATCGGCTTTTGTTGCAGGTGAAGACTATATAATTTCAGAATTTTGCAATAAATATATGTTAGGCCCCTATACTACTAATGTAACTCCTTATTGTTATTATTACAACCCCCTTATTATATTTTTGTACCCATGTAGTCCCCATAGGTGCCCACTATTGTTATTATTGTGCCCTTACATTATTATTGTTATGTTAGCTCTGATTATATTATGACCCCTTAGACTCCTATATATAGAAAGGAGGTCTTGTCATTTGTATCATCCAAGAATTGTTCATTTATGTAATGTAAAGGAGGTGCCCCCCTTGAAGAGGCTGAATTCTAAGGTGTTGATTTATCTTTTCTATCTTTTTGTGAGCTAGTTTCATAACATTTGGTATCAGAGCTGTGGATTCTAGGGTTTCGCTACTCCAAACAAGTCATCGTGGGATTTTCACTATAACTATTTTTCTACAAAGTTTCAAAAGCTAAGAAAAAAACCCATTTGAGAAAAAACTAGTTTGAACTTTGGCTCCAAATGTCAGATTCTGTCTCGCTATATTTTAGGAGATATAGTCTAAGGAAGTTAGGGTTTTTGTAGACCCTCGAATTACATTACAAACCGGTGACTTGGGGACAATTGTCATAACTTTCTCTCTGAACATCGGATTGAAATTTCGTAAGAAGTTACAGAAAGAGGACAGATTGTAGTTTCTTGTGTACATTTTTTAGATCCAAAGGTCGAAATAGTGACATGTTTCATGTCGTACAAATTTGCTATACTAAACTAGTCTATAATCAGGTTACCGTGGGAGGTTTGGCATAACTCTTCCTTGGAGAATCCAATTTGGATCAGACTAGTGGCATTGGAAAGAGGACGCAAAGGACTATAGCGGACCATGACTTGAGAACTAGAAGATCTGAAATTATAGAGTTACAATTGTTTCAAGATCGAGATCCTAAAATCAAGAAAAAGCGAGATGAGGAAGTTTGATGGCAAGGATATGGTATGTTGGATACTACAGATGGAGAAATATTTTGATCTACATGTTGTACCACTATTACAAAAGGTATGTATTGCATCTTCATATTTAGAACTGGATCAATTTTTATGGTGTAAAGGGATTTGTTCTCGTAAACAACTTGTTACATGGTCAATTTTCACGAAGGAAATGATAACACATTATGAGGATACAAAGAGAAACTCCTTCTTTAGCCAATTGATAAATCTCAAAAAAAAGGGTTCAATGGAAGAGCATGTTGAAGACTTTCAAAAATTTAATATAAGGGTAAATTATATTCCAGAGAAGCAAAGGATTGATGTCTTCATAGGGACTTTAAAGGATATCGTTCAACATGAGGTTTGTTTTTGGGAACCTGATTCATTAGAGGAGGCATTCGAGTTGGCAAGAAAAATTGAAAGAGAAATTATGAAAACAAGGAATCACACCACTCATGACTATAATTATAGAAGTGTTTCTTCTCCTAGCCTTCCACAACCTACAAGGGTTACACCACAACAACTGGAAGAAAAAAGAGAAAAAGGGCTTTGTTACAATTGTGATAGAAAATGCACTAAAGGTCATAAGTGTGCTGAAAAGAAATTATTTTACATAGAGTATGAAGAGGAGGACAAAAAGGTTCAAGAAGTGAAAGATCACATCGAGAAAGAAGAAATGAATCCAACCATATCTTGTAATGCATTGGCCAGAATTACCACTCCTCAAACTATCAAGATAGAAGGACATATCAAGAAGAAAAATGTTTAAGAAGTGAAAGGTCACATCGAGCATTAAGAAATGAATCCGACCATATCTTGTAAAGCATTGGAAGAAATTACCACTCACCAAACTCTCAAGATAGAAGGACATATCAAGAAGAAGAAGGTTCAAACAGTGAAATATCAAGAAGAAAAGTATCAAGAAACATCAAAAGAAAATGATACTCACAGGGAACCAACCGGGTCAGAGAAAGAAGAAATGAATCCGACCATATCTTGTAGTGTATTCATCGGAATTACCACTCCTCAAACTATGAAGATAGAAGGACATATCAAGAAGAAAAAGGTAATAGTGTTGATTGATTCAGGTAGTACCCATAATTTTATTAATTATAAGATAGCCAAGGACTTGAATTGCTTCCTAGATCCAGCACCAGAGTGTCAAGTGACGGTTGTAAGTGGAGGAACCATAAATTGCTCTGGAAAGTGCCATAATATCAAGTTATCCATGGGAGAATATTTATTGAAAAGCCCAATGTTTTCTGTTCCAATGGGTGGTGCTAATGTTGTACT
Organism: Pinus taeda; assembly: GCA_000404065.3. Classification (NCBI taxonomy): domain Eukaryota; kingdom Viridiplantae; phylum Streptophyta; class Pinopsida; order Pinales; family Pinaceae; genus Pinus; species Pinus taeda. Next base: position 23,923 of record APFE030017583.1, read on the forward strand.
AGGAGTCCAATGGCTGCAATCCTTAGGTACAACAATTTTTAATTTTCAAGAAATTTTTATGAAATTTTCTTCGGAAGGAAAGGAAGTTGAATTAAAGGGTATCACAGGGAAAATAGGAAAGATAATCAACTCTGATGGAATTACAAAGCTTCTAAAGAAAGAACAACGAGGCGCAATTGCACAATTATGTTCACTAACTATTGGCACATCGAAATCATCTATTTCTCTAGATCTCCAAAAAGTCTTGGACAATCATTCCAAGGTATTTGAGACTCACAAAGGTCTCCCACGTATTCATGATCATGATCATGCTATTCATTTTATTCCAGGATGTGTTCCTCCAAAGATCAAGCCTTACAGATATCCATATGCCCAAGGGAGTGAAATTGAACATATGGTTGCAGAAATGGTAGAGGTTGGTACAATTATCCAACCAAATTTCATAAAAAAATGAAGGTATGAATGGAAGAATGGTGAAGCAAGGTGGGAACTCATTCAAAAGTTGCCGAATGTCTTAGTTCCAACGATATTGCCAAAACTTGACAAGGAAGGAAAAATCATATTGGAACCTGAAGCATTTACCAAACTGAGAAGTCGAAAACTACGAAATCAACCAATTTTAGAGCATCTCATCAAGTGGAAGAACTTACCTATTGAATATTTCACATGGAAGGACAAGAATTTTATACAGAAGCATCAAGAACTACTCAAGCGTTGAGGACAACACTTTTTGAAGGAGAGGGGCATGTTAGGCCCCTATTCTAGTAGTGTAACCCCTTATTGTTGTTAGCACAACCCCCTTATTATATTGTTGTACCCATGTAGTCCCCATAGATGCCCACTATTGTTATTATTATATTATGTGCCAACACGAGGTTATCCTTTAAGAGTTGGAGGACTTGTTGTTGATGTTCGATGTGATGTTCCATTGCTTGAACCTTAGAATTTTCCCTTAAATATGATGTGATGGATGGTGGCTGATATCCATAAAGTTCCATAAATGGGGTCATTTTTGTTGTTGTATGGAAGGAAGTTTTATACCACCATTCAGCCAGAGGAAACCATTTGATCCATTGTGTCTGTTTATCAGATACAAAGCAAAGAAGATATCCTTCCAAACATTTGTTTACTATCTCAGTTTTCCCATTAGATTGAGGATGATAAGATGAGCTATGAGCTAACTAAGTACCAAGACAAGGAAATAATTTTGTCCAAAAATTTCCAGTGAAAATGGGATTTCTGTCACTTACAATAATATTTGGGTTTCCATGTAGCTTTTGAATTGTTTCCATAAATGCAATATAAATTGTATTGGCTTTAAAAGGATGTGATAATGCACAAAAGTTTGCATACTTGGTAAGTCTGTCAACTACCACCATGATGACACTCTTTCCCTCAGACTTGGGTAAAGCTATGATAAAATCCATTGAACCCTCCTCCCAACGTTGGCTTAGAATGGATAAAGGTTGTAATAGACTCGAAGTCTTAATTGTTTCAAATTTATTTTGTTGGCAAACCAAACATTCCACCACAAACTTTTGAATATTTGATTTAAGGCCATCCCAAAAAAATTCCTTCTTAACCCTATGGTAAGTTTTTAGAAATCCTGAGTGCCCTCCTAAGGGAGAAGTGTGCAATTCCATAAGAATCTTTTGTTTGAGTTGCGAATTCTTACAAAGGTATAAGCAATCTTTGTACCATAACACATCATTTTGCCAGCTAAATGTATCAGATGTACTGGAATCTTGTTGTAACTTTCGAATAAGTGTCCATACTTCTTCATCATTCTTCCATTCCTCCCTTGCTTCGTTTATCCAATCTGGTTGGATAATAGAAATGGCGCACAACAATGCTTCCACATCCTCATCCTTTCTTGAGAGTGCATCTGCCACCACATTTTGCTTCGCTTTTTTGTAGATGATTTCAAAGTCATAACCCAACATCTTTGTGACCCACTTTTGTTGCTCTTCAGAGGATAATCTTTGTTCTAAAAAGTATTTAGGCTATCATGATCTGTTTTTACCTTGAAGTGTCTTCCCATTAGGTAGGGTCGTGATTTCTTAAGTGCATGGAGTATTGCCAACATTTCCTTCTAAATAGCTTTGCTAAAAACTTTCCCTTGATTGGACGACTTTCAAAAGCAATGGGTCTTTCATCTTGCATTAGAACAACACCAATTCCATTTCCTGAAGCATCACATTCCACAATAAAGGTTTTTGTGAAGTCCGTTGTAGCTAAGACCGGTGCTTGGCACATTGCCTCTTTAAGATGTTCAAAGGCCTTTGTTGCTTCCGGAGTCCATGAAAATGCATCTTTCTTCAATAATGTTGTTAGAGGTGCTGCTATTCTCCCATTATTCTTAACAAACTTGCGATAATACCCTGTCAACCCGAGAAATCCTCGCAGATGCTTTATGGATGTGGGGATTTTCCATTCCTTAATGGCTTTAATTTTGCTAGGGTCTACCTTAACTCCTTCATGAGATACAATATGACCCAGATATTCCACCTCTTGGACTCCAAAGAAGCATTGGGATCTTTTTGCATATAATTGTTTCTCCTCCAATAGTTGTAGCACCCTGTCAACATGTTCGACATGATCCTTCCAAGACTTGCTGTAGAGATTAGTATATCATCAAAAAATACTAACACAAATTTTCTAAGGAATGGTTGGAAAATTGAATTCATCAAACCTTGAAATGTTGAAGGTGCATTGGTAAGGCCAAAAGGCATGACCAAAAATTCATAATGACCCTCATGAGTCTAAATGTTGTTTTCGGAATGTCTTCAATCTTCATTCTGATTTGATGATATCCTGAACGAAGATCCAACTTGGTGAAGTAAATTGATCATGCAATTCATCTAGTAATTCATCAATGACAGGAATGGGAAACTTATCTTTAATAGTGAGCTTGTTGAGCTCCCTATAATCTGGACACGTGCCATGATCCATCCTTCTTGTGCACCAATACTACTGGAGCAGAGAAAGAACTTTGACTCGGTTGAATTATACCAGCCTCTAGCATTTTTGCAACCATACGTTCAATTTCACTCTTTTGTACATAGGGATATCTGTACGGCCTGATGTTTGGAGGAACACTTCCTGGAATTAGATGAATAGCATGATCATGATCACGCACAGGTGGGAGACCTTTAGGAGTC
>APFE030017588.1:0-17958 GCA_000404065.3 Pinus taeda
AATGTCACTAGCTTGGTTGCTAATGAACTTGGTTGTCTTGGTTGCTTGTAACTATGAGATGATGAGATATGGTGGAGGAATATTCAAATGATTTGAGGAGTTAAGGAGGGAGACAAATCTACTAAAGTCCCTCTTTCTTGTCCACTTCAAATTCCTACATTTAAATTAGCCCAAAATTGATCCAATTCCTGCAATTAATGCATATTAGGTCACATGACATAACATCTCACCTTTACCCTTCTCACTAAGCAAAATATGATAAAATATGTAAGTAAATGTGAGAAAAGGTTACTTTAATAAGTTGGAGAGTGGCATTAATGCCCATATAGCTTACCTATTAATGAGCCTTGTCAAGGACCATTCCTTTCTTGGACTCCCTAGTCCCCAAAAGAATATCGGTCCCCCACGACTACTATTCCATGGGATTCCCTAACTCATCCCACCAAAGCATTGGATGCCAAATGATTACACAATCCTCCATTCTATCTTCTCATGTAAAACACAAAACAACATGTCTATTGCTCCTTCTCATACTAGGAGGCTTTTTTCCTTTGATGTACCCATTCCTATCATAGAGGAATGTACCTAAGCTTATGGCTTATAAATTTCCGAGTTTCTTCCAAGTAAGAAATTTCTTCTCGAGCTCCCTCTTAACCAGGGACCTATAGAACACTTAGCTACATGAAGAGATCATTTCTTTAATGTCATGAATTTCTTTAAGGAGTCCTCAACTTTTGGGAAATTTTGTATATAGGGCATAGATCATCCATCACTTTTTTCCATGAGTTAGTCATGACCCTAACTCATCAAAAAGTGATTCATCATATTTTCATCTAGCTTTGCTTCATGTCATTCTCCTTTCATGCCATATTTCCAAAAGAACATTACATCCTTCCATATGGTCTGCTTGGAAGTCATTCACAGAGCTTCCCTTTTACAGTTCTACATAAACCCAAACAGATGTCATTTAAAAATTAATCAATTTACACTTTAAATTAGAATTACCTTTTTGATGATCTTTCACCATGACATATTCTTGTAAGTATCCACATCCTGCATGCAGATTAACACATCTTCCACAGATATTTAGTGTCAATGGTCTCTATGTTTTTCTGACTTCTTTTGGGATATATTCTAGTCAAACCTTCTTGGATTTTGAATGTCTTCTATGATCATTGTATCACTTCATTCCCAGAAGCTTCTAATTTTGATTGTAGTCAACTTCCTTATGTTGCATATATTATGATGATTTCATCTAGCGTGACTTATGCTCTTATGCAATACTTAGAAGAAGGAGATCCTTTCTTCTCTAGATCATAATTGTAACCACATGACTTTCATAATGATCCATGTGAGCATACCTCATTTTTCTTTTGGTCATCTAGACTTCCTGTAGTAGATTCATCCAAAGGGAATTTATCCTTTGGACCTATTTTCATTGTTGAGTCATAATATTATTCATTGAATCCCATAAGTTGGAATTCCTTGATTAAAACTTGTTCTTCCTTTCTCTATCGGGGATTCGTTTGATGACAATTCTATCAGAGAAACTTGATGATATTTTATGTTCTCATCTGACAGATATTTTCTTCTATGATGATCCCAATCAATGATGATATTCTTCTTCTTATAAATACTCATGAGGTTTCCTAAGAGCTTCCTAATTAGTAGGATTTGGACCAGACATACTTTCTTCCCATGTCACAAGCTCTTACTTCTAATGCTTTTATCACAATGTTTCCTTCTAATGCATACTATCTGCATTACATTTCTTCCTACCTATAACTTACAAGTGAAAGAAACCTTCTAATGAAGAATATCACCTTATTCATCTTTTAGCTTCTTCCTTCTTACGTTTCTTTTTCTCAGGTTCTTTTACTTCCTTAGTATAGTAGTCTTCTTCCCTACCCCTCTTGTGATTAGGATAGTCTTTTCTGTAGTGTACAAAGTTGTGACAATCATAGCATCTTACTTTAGCCATGTTCTTCCTTTTCTTCCCAAACCTTTCAAATATTTCTTTTCATTTTTACACTAATTGTTTCCTTCTTTATGAGCTTTCTTTACTTTCATTCTTCATCTTGTCTCCTTCTTCCTTGACGAGAGACCATAACCTAATGTATGGGATAACTTCATCTTCTCTAGAGGAAATGTTGTTACCTTGTTCATTAGTTAATGCATATATAATTGTTGAGAGTATTTTGTTATCTGATACTCTGTGTCCTAGATCCTTCGATTGTTATTTTATTTGAGATGCCTTAGAGAGGCATGATGATATTCCTTCATTTATGTTCAACTTGTGAAGTTAATATCTAAGAGTTAAGATGTTTTCTACCATGCTTCTGGAGAAAAGTTCTTCCAGCTTCTCATATATTTCTTTAGATGTTTTTGGCTTTTCTACATAGGAAATATGTGAATCTTTGATGGATTCCTGGAGTATCTTTTGAGCCTTGGGATCCCTTTTCATGTATTCTGATAATTCTCATTCTTCAGATGGCTTGGAGGCTTTCCCATGAACATGATAAATGATTTCATTTACTTCAAGGACAATGTCTACCCTATTTTTCCAACTAAGGAATTTTGATGCCCCAACCAAATTTTGATCTTCCTTAAAAAATGAAACCATTTTCCTAGATTGTATTATAATAAGAGGTATTTACTTGAGATGATCAAATATTCAACTCTCATTATGAACTTGTTGCTTCTTGCTTCAAGTCTTTTGGAGAGGGAGGACAACCTTCTATGATATCTTTGCTTCAAGAGAGAGAGGAATGAATTTTAATTCAATCTTTCTCAAAGCCTTCACTTCCTTTGATGATGTGATGATATTTGAAATGCTTCCTTCTTGAAGATGATTTCAAGATTCTCACTTTTGATCTAGGTTTTCAGTTTGGTGAGAATCTAGATTTCCTTCTTAATATCACTCGACTTAGTTTGACTCCTCCTTTCAAGATTGATTCTTGTCTATCAGCGTGCTTCATATGCCCTTTCTTGCCTTCAACACCTTAGCTCTGATACCATGTTAAGAAATCTAGGGCATTCAATGATAACAATTTCTCTGCTTGATAATTGCTTGTGATATACATTTTACTTATGATCTTTCACCTTTTTAGCTTGTTAGTGTGTTCTTTTCATCAATAAAATTATCAAAATAAAGACAAGTAACACAAAATATAGGCTTCTTCAAATAGGGCCAAAATCTCTTAACTCTTGAGAGGAAACCCGCTAAAATTCTTCTTCTAGATCTTCAATTGATAAGTACTATGACCATGACATTGAACCCTTGACTATAGTATCCTTCCAAGGCAATTGTTACCCACATTGATATTTTCCTCCCTTCTTCATCTTTCCTCCTAGAGAAACTCTGTCTCTATCTCATTGTATTGCACCTCCGCAACTTCCCTATAGAATCTCAATCTCTAGTTCTTCTAGAGAGAGCCTTGACCTCACTTGCTGCCCAAAAGAATATTCTGCCCAAACTTCGCACTGGCCAGAAGATTTTGTTGCCCAAAATTCTCACTTCTAGAAGATTCTGCTACCCAGACTTCACACTTCCCAGAATAATCTTCACTGTCCCCAGTAGATGATGTCCCAGAAGACACTTCATCTTTCCCTTTTTCTACTCCTCCGTCTTCCTTCTTCTAGCCCTATTTCTTTTGCCTTCTTCTTCACACTTTCCAGTGAATGCTTGTACAAATTATGTGTCTCCAAATGAGGCTGAGTAGGGCTATATATACCCTTCTTCGCTACCCTTTAGGCCGACTTCATCTTGTAGCTTCCTCATAGTTTGTAGGCTAACTTGAAGAGGCTTGGTGACAAGTTCTTAGAGGATATTTTACAAAGGCAATATTGACCTTTTTCCATGTGTAACATGACTTCATTTACTTGACAATGAGTCTTTTATGACTAGATGAATAAACCGTAAAGAATCTCAATGAGAGTCTTGACTCAAAAATAAAATTCCTTTCTCATGAAATGCATGAAGCAAGTCAATATAATAATTTCATTTTTCCTATTTACATCTCTTTACATAAAATCATAATTATAGGTCATTATGAAGATCGGACCTAGTTACACTTTTTCAACATCTTCCATAGTTATTTTATTTTCTTCAACCAATCCATTTTTCTCATGAGTTATATCTATTGAGAGTGTCTTCTTATTCCATGTTCTTCAGAGAAGTCTTTGAATTCATATTAAATAAATTCTCCTCCATCACCTTATCTCAAGCAATTGATTTCAAATCGGTTTCCTTTCCAACAAGCTCCTTGAAAATTCTGAAATTTTCAAAAGCATCTGACTTCCTTTTAAGAAAAAAAACCTAGGTCATCCTTATGTAGTGATCAACAAATAACATGAAGTATTGTTCGCCATATAGTCATTTTTCTCTTGTAGGATCAAATAAATCAGTATGTACAAGTTCCAGTGGTTTTGTCGTGGAATGTTCCTTAGTTTTGAACTCAACTCTTGTGTGCTTTCCATGCTGACAATGCTTGCAAATAGTATTTGAAGGTTTTTTAATTTCAGCCATATCCCTTACATCTTCCTTCTTGATGATCTTGACAATATTTTCAAAGTGTAGATGCCCCAATCTCTTATGCCAAAGCCAGATTTCATCTTCCTTTCCTACGAAGCATATTTCTTTGCCAATCTCATTTAAGATGTATATGTTGTTTGGAGTTCTTATTGTTGTTGCAACCAATTCCCTTTGTCCTTCTTTCTTTCACATTATTTTGAATTAAATATAAGTGTGTGTCCTTGTTCACACATTTGGATAACAGTTAGCAGATTATGCTTTGTATCTTCAACAAGTAAAACATTTTTTTCCATTACATCTTTGCTTCCAAGGCTAGTTGTGATTTTTTCTATAGGTTTGGTAGATGTATCATTCCCAAAAGTGACAGATCCTTATTTCTCTTTCTTTAATGTTACAATTTTTTTTTTGTCTCTAGTCATATGCTTTGAGCATCCACTATCAATATACCATTGACTTATTCTGCTTTGAACTTGTAGAGCAAGCCAACATTCCTCAACCTTCAAATCTTCTTGCTTATTTTTCCAAGTTCTTGGTTGTTCCTTCATATGATGATAAGAACCCACCTTGTTTCCCTTCAAGGAACTATCAAATTACTTCTACAATTTCTAGCTATGCATTCAAAATTGTTTCATTTTTAACATTCATCTTCATTGCTAAGAGAGCCAAATTTGTTATTATTTTTGTTGAAAACCTCATAGGGTTTTTTACCATAATTTCCTTCATAGTAGTTCTTGGGATTTAAATAGCTATTTCTTGTACTTCTAACCCTTGCACAGGCTCTACATTTTATAGCCATATGCCCAAAAATATTACAATAATAACACATTCTAAGACAAATATTTTGATACCTGACTATAGTTGATGTTATTCTTCTAAAGCTATGGTCTTCTTCTTGAATCTTCTTCATTGTTTGTTTTTGTATGTTCTCCTTTATTGGATCAAATTATTCCTTCTTGATAGGACACTTGAGCACATTAATTTATCTTCCTTGCATTGCTTCATTTCCTATCATCATAGAGCTTGAACCTTTATCAATATCATTTTGTTTATATCCTAGTCCAAACCTGTCATTGAATGGTTTATGGTTGTTGATGATTTCATCCAGTATTTTGGTACTATTGTCAAAATTTTGTTTGATATCATTCTTCTGTAGTTCCTTCCTCAATGAGACTATCTTAGCTTCTAAATTCCTAGTTATTCTTTCCTTCTCTTCCAACTGTCTCTTGAGTGTTTCTTCAATCACTTTGGCTTCTTCTATTTGTACTTTCAAATTTTTGATAGTTTTCTTAGTCTCGTTAGAGTTCTTGTTGGGACTTTGTAAACATTCATTTAGTTTCTTCACTTCTTCCTTGAATATGGTTTTTTTCTTCCTTGTTCTTCTAAGATTTCATAAGGCACTAACCAATTCTGCCTCAAGATCCACTTCTCCTTCTTCTTATTCATAATTTCCTTCATAACTTTTAGGAGTTTCATTTTGAGTATCTAATTCCATGAAGAGAAATCTACTGGAATCGTTGTCACTATCATCATCTTCATCGGATGAGCTACTATCTTCTTTTGAATAGTGACTTTTCTTCTTGAATAATTTCCCTTTTTCTTTCCTTTGTTTCTTTTACGTTATTTCTTTTCTTTCCTATAACCTTATTCTTCATCACTAGCTAACCCCTTTGCAAAAGGATATTTACAAGCAAAAATGACCAATCCTACCACAATCAAAACATTTTAAAGGAATATTACCTTTATATTTTCTAGCTCCTCTCTCACAAATTTGGATTCTTCTTCATCATATAAATAATCACTATAGCTAGAGCTTATTTTTTAATTTTTCTTGTTCTTCCTTGTATTCTTGGAGACCTTGAAAGTTACTTCTCTTATGGATGGATTTTCCTATTATGTACTCAATTCATATGTTGTAAAAATTCCATGTAACTCATCCACGCTCAAGGTAGCTAGATCTTGTCTTTCTTTTAAAGATGAGATTTTAGAATCAAATCTCATTGGGAGAAATCTTAGTATCTTTTGAATAGTGACTCTATTTGCAATCTTCTCTCCTAGTTCTCTCATAGTCTTCACAATCTCATCAACCGAGAGAAATTTAGTTGCAATATCTTCATCTTCCTCCATATTTAGGTGTTCAAATTGTCCTCTATAAGTTTGAAGCTTGGCACCTATGATTTTTCATCTCCTTCATACAAATTCTTGACTTTGTCCCAGATTTCCTTTATTTATTTACAATGCATAATCTTGACAAATTTTGATCCTTTCAACCGTCCTAGAATGACATACATAGCCTTTAAATTACTTTCATAAAGTTTTCTTCCAACTAAACCTGTCGGAGTAGAAATTGGTACTTTGTATTCATTTAGAACAACTTACCAAACATCAACTCCTTGTGCATGTAAGAACAACCTCATCCTTATGCTCCAAAAGGAATATTTTTTTCCATCAAATAAGGGAAGGCCATGTTTGGTTTATTATGGTTGCATGTCCATGAATCTCATTGATACCTACCTTCCAGTGGTATTTTTTTTTATGAAGCAACCCAATATGATATCAGTTGTTGGAATATTCAACAATACCGAGAGGAGAGGATGAATTAGTATAAATAATTTTTAACTTCAAAAAATTGTAAATGCATCCACGTGTATAAAACAAAGCACATAAATATACATAACACACATATTTTTATGTGAAAACCACATATTTATTTTCTTAATATATATAAAGAATACATTCAAATTTATCAACACCAATTGAAATGAAGCGTCAACTCGATTTATCAACACCAAAGCTTGTATAAGAGTCAATATTAGTCAAAAAAAGTATGCCCTCCTAGTAGCTACTCCTCTATCCTTCACACAGTCACTAGGTTTCCTAAAAATGACCTTATTAGCTACAAAACTTACCTCAAACAAATTATCCTTGAACTTGAACTCATTAGCAGAACTTGACCTCAATAGGACTAAAATGAAGTCCCTCCAAATTAGATCCTCTTCACTTTTGGTTCATGAGGTATGAACCTTAGAATTCCTTCTTTTTGTTTATTTGTTTGTTTGAATAGATTTACTTGAGTGAATGAATTTAAATTCTCCTTCTCATGCTTATTTATAGTGCATTTAGAGTCTTTATTTGCCGACTTGTCCATTGGTTGGACTGGCTTATGCAACTACCATAATGTATAGTGAATATTCAAACAATAATTTATCCTCAACCGTGAGGAGTTAGAGAGAGTGCCATATATCATTGGAAAGGTATCATAATAATATTTCTAACCATATATGTTATGATTCCATTTGATCTAAGCATATCGAGTAAAAATGCATTCGAATATAGGGTATCCAAATGGGTAATAAAAAATCCAAAAGCAATATTCAAAAAATCATTTCTCAGCTATTTTGAATTCTCTTTGGAACTATTTGAATCTCCTTTGTTGACCCATGAATATTATGCATTCTTCTTTTGTTAGCTACCTATGGCCTACAAAAATTACAATACAGTCAATAATATAGTATTCAAAGAACCTCACACAAACTTGACAATATTCTCTTCTTGCAACAACTATATACAATCCACACCAACCACACCATTGGAAAGGTATTGGAATAATATTTCAAACCATATATGTTATGCTTCTATTTGAGATAGGTAAATGGAGACAATATGCATTCAAAGATAAGGTATCCAAATGGGGCATCAAAGTGTGTTATTTTAATATGTAAGTTTCTCTTTCATTTGGACAACCTTTGACATGAATGTCAACTTCTTTCAACAAGCCTAGCCAAAGGCTTGGGGACTAGAAAATGTGGTTATGATACTTATGTAATGAAGAAAAGTTCATACTTACTATAATATTCAAAATATCTTAATATATAATTATCCTTTATAGGACAAGTAATATACTTATATATAAGAATGTTGAATGTACCAAAGATATCATATGATATTTAAAAATGAGGACCCCTTTTATATACCTAGTTAGGTTCCCCTTCATAAATAATCATGTCCTTAGAAACATGCCTCTTCATTATACTAATCATTATTAACTATTATTATTATTTATTTAATTCGTAATAGATTTTATTTGCATGTAATATCTAGTTTATCGATATTTAATTTGCATTGCGTGTAATATATGAATTACCTAGATTACCCAAATTTACTTTACATGTAATGTTAGGCTAAGCCACAAAGTACCCATGACCACGTGTTGTGACCATGGTATAAACAAATTTCTCTAATAAATATGGAATCTCAGTCTTTCAATGAAGACACTTAGATTACCTTTTAGAACAAAACACAAATTTCAAACTAAATCTGGAGTTTGGGTCATTCAAAGGAGTTTCGTTATCATATGACTAGATGTCTAACCATTTGTATTTCCAAGTTGAATATGGAGTTTGGTTCATTTGAAGGAGTTCCATTGTCGTATGACCATATTATAGGATATCTATATACCAGATTCATTCTAACATGGGAAAAACTTGCAAAGATATTTCAAGTTGGAGGAACCCAAATGCTACCACATCGTCTGCCAAGTCATCTTACTCCCACATTTCATCCACAAATCATATATTTGGCCATCAAAAAGGAAAAACCAAACTACCATGTTTTGCAATCTCAGGCCACCACACCATCAGTTGTGTCAATTATCATCCATGTCACTTCCAATTGCCTTTTGTCATTCTACTACTTGTGCGTTAACTGGGAACCACCTATACACCTACTACCCAGGGAAAGAATCCAAAATCCGGGTCATTTGAAAAAAATGTTACTTTTGATATGATTGGATATATGGATACTGATGAGCCTCGGTATTGTAACGAGAATGTTGCAACTGCCAAGGCTACTGACTTTTAATTATCAACCCGGGGTTTGAACAAACTTAAGCGGTATCAGAACTATATGTGCAGCATGCAATGTGTCATTCCTTTGCTGTCATGATGTAATGGAGTTCATGTACTGAAATCAAATCCTAAACTAATTGCAGAAAATGAAATGCTCGAAATGGAAACCTTAACCTATTGCAAGAAATAAAGTACAAGGTATTATCACTCAAAATTTTATCAAGGTTAAAGAAATAAATTTTTGAGGTAACCACAAACCTAATATTTTAGACTCAGGTTCTAGCCAACCTAAGTCCAGAGAGGGCTATTTCTTTATAATTTAACTTTGTTTTGGGTAGAATTTAGGCTAGTTCTTAGTGCTCATGATGTTTTGGTTTTGATTGGGTGGTGGAATTAAGAAAACATATGGGTAGAGCAAGTTTTCAGTCCATTGGGCTGTGGAGTCAATCAAGAGTGGCTTAATTGGATCTGATCAATCACTAAGGTAAGAGTCCACTGGGCAGGCTAGCACAACAAAAAGAAAATCTGCAGGTTCAAATGGATGAAGTTGTCCTAAGCAGGGAAAAGGGCAATGAAGAATCCTTAACTGGGATTAAGATGAAGAAAGGAAGGATGATCAGTAGCAAAGGGAAATGAAGAATCCTTTACTATGGACCAAAGGGGGGTAAACTACGGAAGTAAGGGAGCAATTAAGAATTCCTAAACCAAGATAATTTAGTAGAAAATATATAGAAAGTAAACAGTTAAAACAGAGAGCATTTAAGCTAATTTTGAGATATTATTCCTTGTTTTCTTTACATATTTCATAAGAGACACATATGAATATTTATAACATGAAGAGAAAACAAAATTGAAACATGAAAAGATAATACTTATTTTTTCCAACTGTGCACAAGAATCCAGTGAAATGTCCTTAGCTTTATTTCATATCTGGAAAAACCTATCTAGTATTGAATAGAAAAGCTCCTTGGCTCAATATAAAATGTCTACAGAAATGTATTATAATCCCCCCAAAATACTTCAAATGAAGAAGTATTTATACTAATTCTAAACTGAAATATCTTGAAGAAATATTAAGATTGGTTTTACAAATATCTCAAACTGTTTTACATTAATAGAACTTAAATAAAGGACACTCAAAACTAATGAATATATTTGGCACCATGTTTATGGATTTATGGTGAAAAATAAGAGAAATTCGAATTTGATAGCGACTTTTAAGTGATGATGAGGCTTCCCAGTCACTAACTGCTTCATTCCTATGTGCATTCTGCCCCAAAAATTCTGCAAACTTAGGGTCCAATGAAACCTTTTTATATATCAATAAGAGATAGATATGTAAAAAGTGAAAGAGGTTATTGTAGCTAAGAATGTTTTTGAGATAAACCTCTCTCCGTTTCTCAAAAATCAGCTTCATCTGTTCACGATATTCTATGCAAAAAGATGTCTAAAACAGGACTTTACACAATCCGAAACATAAGCTGTGAAGACATGCATGTATCTCCCTTTTGGTAATACCTGTGTAAAGAGGGAGATATATTTTTGTATATTGGCCTTTGAGGAACACAAACCTCATCCAGTTTCTCAAAATTCATCTTTTATTGGCCACAATAGATTATGAAAAACTATGATTTAAACAGGAAATTTATGAAGATTGTACCATTTCTACTCCGATTTCATCTTTTAACCTTATATTTCTTTTAACCATTTTTCACTTTTACTTTGGATAAACTTCATTGTTTCGAGCGAAAGTGTTTTCATCTCTGTTTAACCTTTAATGCCTGCATGTTTACTTTTATTGTTTATTGTTTAATTTTACTGCTCTGTTTTTTCATCTGTCTTCACTTTGACATAAATCTATATGCTCTGTAACTGTCTTCCCTACTGTTTATCTTCATGCTAGCTGATTTACTTGACTTGGTATTCAATCTGATACTCTTTAACCCTGATACACTTTGACTGTTCTTTACAGTGTCATTTTACCTTCACTGTATATTTTATGTTTTTTACTGTTTATTTCAACAATAAATCATTTAATTTCATGTTTCCTCTACTTGTCTTTTAACTGTATGTTTTATTTTCCATCTTTGTTTGAATAGATTTGATATCAATCTCAGAGTAAATAGGTCTTATGACTAGTATTAAGACTATTTATCCAATGTTGCGGTCTTCTGATTGCCTGTAAAATAAAACAAACTATTAGGAAAATGTTGGGTTGACAGGGAGGGTCATTAATGGATTTATCGAGCTTTATAGGTATATGGAGTGAGTCCAAAGTGATTTTGGGAGGTAAACCATGCTTGAATTAGTTAGCAGAGGCTTCAAGTGGAGTAGAAGGGTTTCATAAGTTTACACAGTAGAATGGGCGAAGGGCAAGAAAACTTGGGTTCTTGGAGTTTGAACTTTAACGGGCAAACTTTTTAAAATACGACACGAATTGAATAGTAGGCAGGTTGTCACGTAGTGGGTGGGTAGTAAGCGGTTTGTTTCACATAGCTTTTGGGCACTTGGCGGTATTGGGGGGAGGTCGCCCGATGCTATTCATCGTGTGCCACATAGCAGTGGAGTGAATAGTGAAACCACACATATCGGGCGGGTAAAGGTTAGCCTTCGAAGGCTGCTCGATATGAGCGTCGACCATTGGATCAAAAGGGACCAGATCCTACATTGATCTGGGTGGGGATTTGATATGAAGTTTAATGGAGGGGCTTGGCAGAGGTTTAAGCATGGCGGGTTTAATTATTGCAGATTATGGAGGTTTAATGATATCGAGAGCGATTTCATTGGCGGAGATAGATTATTAATTAACCATTGATTGATTAATTAATCTCTTTTATTCAGTGAAGGGTTTTTTGTTATAAATTAGCTGCTAATCGACTTAATTAATCCATTAATCATACGTTAATAAAATTTATGTTTCAAACTTCGGGGATGGGATATTAAAATTAAAGGGGTTTAATAAAATATATGGGAAAGGGGTATTTTTGGGGAATTAATATATAAGTAATGTTAAAAGTTAATATGAAGATTGCGGGGGATAAACAAAGTGCGGTAAGCATAATGTGTTTTTGTATTTTTACTTTTACATAGAACATTATATCTTAGGCTAACTGCTTTTTGTTGGTTTTCATAAAAAATGGTATCCATGGGGGTGATTACTTCTCTAAGGTTTTGTTCTTAGGGAAAAGGGTTTTTTTAGGGAAAATGAGTGAATTATGGAGGGGGTGAATGTTTGTGAGGGGAATTTTAGTACTTAGGACCTATAATTTATTGGGACGAGGGTCCGGTCCCTCTAGAAGTCAGAGAAATGCTCTAAGACCCTTTAACTTAAGGTTTTAGGGGCTTTAAGACTTTTCTTGGAAATTAGTTAAGTGGAAAATGTAATGAATGAGGGAGGTTAATCAATTGACTTTGTGTACTTTGGTAAATTCTCAATTATCATCCATACTTTATAAATTTGATGATGAAGGTAAATGATATGATCTTATCTAATCAGTCATCACAATTTTGCAACCATTCAACTACTTACCCATCTACTCATCCTACCATTTTTTCTACTCTTTATTAGGGTGCACTTAAGCTGGAAAACCCTCATCAAAACGTTTTTCTTTTCTTTTACAAAAGTAATATATCTAAGTCTAACCTTATTACATCCACAGGCTCAGATTAAATAGTTGAGCTCCTTTTATTAACTGTACCTATCTACTTATCTGCCAAGATTAAACAGTTTGGTCATATTTTATTCTCTATCTATAAACATGAAATTTAAAACGTGAAGTAGTCAAGTTTAAGCATTTTGACTATCCATGGATTGTGGAAAAGGTAACAAGCTGCACACAATCTTTTTATTCTACATCAAATTAAATGGTAGTGGCATTTTGACTTGCACACTTTCATGGTCTTTTTATTTCTTCTTGGGGTTCATTTTTCATATTTTTTGACCTTTTTCATTTTTTTTGTCCTTTGATTTTTCTCTTAGGACATACTCCCTTTACATTTTTTTTATTTTTTTGAGTTTTTGAATATGGAAAACATTTGCAGAAAGCAAAGGTATGTACATATTACAAATTTGACCTCAGCCATTCAAAAATTATGACTCCTATTGGTATAGGAACCTAACAATGGCTCCACTTGGGGATGACATTTCCTGGTGAAATGTCAAGCACTTGTAGATCAATGGCCTTCTGAAATTTGGCTTTAGTTACCTTGTGCTTTGTCATCCTTCATCCCGCTTTATTCATACTTATGATAGTAAATCCTTAAAATCTTATGGCCTTCTCTCCGGGCTTCAACTCCAAAGGTTTACCATCCAATCCAAACTAGACTTTTCAAAATAAAATATGTACAAATGGGAAGTGACCATTAGTAACTAGGTTCAAACTAATGTTTTATCATTCGACTATTTACTGGCCCACCTGCTTCTTCAATACCATCAAGTCCTCTCAGGAAGTAAGCATTATTGCCTCTGTAAGCATAAATGAAATAGGGACCTTTCCATAGGAAATCAAATTTCCCATGTTTACCTTTGCCTTCCCTCCTTAAATCCCACTTGAGCGCCTTGTCACCTAGGTAGGAATTTTTAGCCTTGGTCCTTTTATCAAAAATCTTTTTAACATTTCCATGTACAACTTGAGATCTGATCTGAAACTAAAAGGTGCTACAACCTTCAAACCAAATTAGTAAATCATCAAGACCTTAAGGCCTTTCGCTTGGATTCAAATCTTTTATGATTTATTTCATAATCTACTGAAAACTAAATTAATCAAACTGAAATGTTACCTACTCTATATTGTTGAAAATCAACCTGACTTAAATAATACAAAAATGCCAATGAAGCCAGTCAAGCAACTGTAGAAATAAATGGAATACTTGATTGATTGTCAGTAAAGTCAGAAGCATAATTCGATCATGTAGATCATGTACCCACATAATAAAAACTATGATATATAAAGGCCATTACTAATGTATTTGGTCCTCATAGAGAAAACATGTTAAAGAACTTGAGTTGAGAAGAACCTCCATGTAATTTGCTATAGGATCAACAAAAGCATAAAGTATAATAGTTTCTTCTAGGCCTTCAATTTGTAATTGATTAGTTGTATCCTCAATACTAAACCTTGAAACTACTTTTTCAGTCTTTCTCTTGAAAGCATAATCATCCTCAATCTACAAATCAAAAGGTAGTACAGTTTCCTCTTGGTTTGGAGAAGGAAGATTTTTTAAGAATTCTTTTGGATCTTTGAAATTATATAACTGAATTTGAGAATGAAAAAGTTTAATTTCATTTTCATATTTTTTAGAAAGTAACTCAAGAATACACATTTTAGCTTCATGAGAGTATTTTCTTGATTTGACAATTATAAACACAACTCTTAAAAAAGCTTCATCAAGATGAAATTTTGATAACTCATCCCTGGATTCATTTAAAATTTCATGAAATGAAAGATTTTCCACAAACCTTGTCATCCTGTATCACTATTAATGCTTTGGAATATGGATTATTTGGTTGTGGAATTGTTCTGAAATTTGAAGCTCTGGATCTTTGAACAATGGAGTCTTGATTATTTGAAGCTTTTTGATTGGAAAATGATCATCATAAGAGTAAGAAGAATGATGCTCAAATATGTAAGGAGATTTTATATTTACAATTTCCAAAGGAAAATAATTAAAAACTAATCTAAGATATTCTCTAAAATACTATGTACATTGAAAAACTTTCTTGATGAGAAAGAACATAATGTCTTGGATAACAATCCAAGTTAAAAGCCTGATCTTTTCACATAGTTCTTTCAGATTCATTCCTCCAGTGGAGTCTTGATTGTAGAATTGATTTTGGAGTCGCCAAGTGGATGATTTTAACCTTCTTGTGTCTTATCACTGTCCACCATCATAGATCAAATCTAAACATGTAAAAAAATATTGAAGAAAATGTTAGTTCTCCCCAGTGGAGTCGCCACTATGTTATCACTCAGAATTTTCTCAAGGTTAAAGAAAGAAATTTCCGAGGTAACCACAAACCTAATCTTTTAAACTTGGGTTCTAGCCAACCTAAGTCTAGAGAGGGCTCTCTCTTTATAATTTAACTTTTTTTTGGGTAGATTTCAGGCTAGTTCTTAGTTCTTATGATGTTTTGGTTTTGATTGGGTGGTGGAATTAAGAAAACAGATGGGCAGAGCAAGTTTTTAGTCCATTGGGCTTTGGAGTCAATCAAGAGTGGCTTAACTGGATCTGATCAATCACTAAGGTAAGAGTCCATTGGGTAGGCTAGCACAACAAAAATCAAATCTGCAGGTTCAAATGGATGAAGTAGTCCTAACTAGGGCAAAGGGCAATGAAGAATCCTTAACCAGGATTAACATGAAGAAAGGAGGGATGATCAATAGCAAAGGGAAATGAAGAATCCTTTACTATGGACCAAAGGGGGGGTAAACTACAGAAGTAAGGGAGCAATTACGAATTCCCAGACCAAGATAGTTTAGTAGAAAACATATAGAAGGTAAATAGTTAAAACAAAGAGCATTTAAGCTAATTTTGAGATATTATTCCTTGTTTACTTTACAGATTTCATAAGAGGCACATATGAATATTTATAACATGAAGAGAAAACAAAATTGAAACATGAAGAGATAATACTTACTTTTTCCAACTGTGCACAATAATCCAGTGAAATGTCCTTAGCTTTATTTCATATCTAGCAAAACCAGTCTAGTATTAAATATAAAAGCTCCTTGGCTCAATATAAAATGTCTACAGAAATGTATTATAATCCCCCCAAAATACTTCAAATAAAGAAGTATTTATACTAATTCTAAATTAAATATCTTGAAGAAATATCAAGATTGGTTTTACAAATATCTCAAACTATTTTACATTAATAGAACTTAAATAAAGGACACTAAAAAATAATGAATCTATTTGGCACTAATTTTATGGATTTATGGTGAAAAAGAAGAGAAATTTGAATTTGATAGCAACTCTTAAGTGATGATGAGGCTTCCCAATCACTAATTGCTTCCTTCCTTTGTGCATTCTGCCCTAGAAATTCTGCAAACTTAGGGTCAAATGATACCTTTGTATATCTCAATCAGAGATATATATGTAAAAAGTGAATGAGGTTATTGTATATAAGAATGTTTTTGAGATAAACCTCTCTTAGTTTCCAAAAATTCAGCTCCAGTTGTTCACAATATTCTATGAAAAACGATATCTAAAACAAGACTTTACACAGTTCGAAAAATAAGCTGTGAAGACATGCACTTATATCTCTTTTGGTAATACCTGTGTAAAAAGTGAGATAGGTTTTTTTAGATTGGCCTTTGAGGAACAAAAATTTCCTCCAGTTTCTCAAAATTCATCTTGTATTGGCCACAATAGTTTCTGTAAAACTATGGCTTAAACAAGAAATTTCTGAAGATTGTACCATTTCTGCTCTGATTTCATCTTTTAACCTTAAATTTCTTTTAACTGTTTTTCATTTTTACTTTGGATAAACTTCATTTTTGCTAGTTAAAGTGTTTTAATCTCTGTTTAGCCTTTAATGCCTCCATGTTTACTTTTATTGTTTGTTGTTTACTATTTACTTTTACCGCTCTGTTTTTTCATATGTCTTCACTTTGACATGAATCTGTATGCTCTGTAACTGTCTTCCTGTTATGAAATCAGCTCAAGAAAAGATAGAAAAGATAGATCAATGCCTTATAATTCAGCCTCTTCGAGGGGGACACCTCCTTTACATTACATAAATGAACAATTCTTGGATGATTCAAATGACAAAACCTCCTTTCTATATATAGGAGTCTAAGGAGTCACAATATAACATAGCCGACCTAACAATAATAATATAAAGCCACAAAAATAACAATAGAGGGATTCTATGGGGCACAGTAATAACAATATGGGGGCAATAGGGGCACAACAATATTAATAAGGGGTATAACTACAATAGTAATGGGGTAATCACTAGTATTATAGGGACCCAACATGGCCCTCTCCTTCAAAAAAGTGTTCTCCTCAATGCTTGAGTAGTTTTGGATGCTTCTGTATAAAATTCTCATCCTCCCATGTGGAATCTTCAGTGAATAAGTCCTTCCACTTGATAAAATACTCTGAAATTGATCGATTTTGTAGCTGTCGAGTTCTTGTTTCTGTGACTGCTTCTGGTTCCAATATAATTTTTCCTTCCTCATCAAGTTCTGGCAATATTGTTTACTGGGAGCTTGTCACCTATAAACTTCTTAAACATGAAACATGGAAAACTGGGTGCAATCGAGAAGCTGCAGGAAGCTCCAATTTGTATGCCATAGTACCAATCTTTTGCAACACCTTGTACGAACCATAATACGTTGGTGATAATTTATTATCCTTCTTAGCTTGCTTGAGGGACATTTGCTTATATGGTTGTAGCCGTAGGAATACCCAATCACCTACATCAAAACTTCTTTCGCTGCGATACTGATCTACCTGTTGTTTCATTTTATTCTGTGCCAACACGAGGTTATCCTTTAAGAGTTGGAGGACTTGTTGTTGATGTTCGATGTGATGTTCCATTGCTTGGACCTTAGAATTTTCTCTTAAATATGT